>CAODLS011517384.1:0-15137 GCA_948243855.1 Flueggea neowawraea
ATAAATCAACACCATGAAGAGCTAAAGTCACCATTGCTCACCGCAGTGTTCTTCCAAACATCAACCCAGTTCTCTTGCCTAAGATTGGATATTTTTGTAAGCACAACATCCATCAACACCACTGCTTAGCCCCAAAACAAAAACAAGAAAACAAAAAACACAATTGCAGAACCATTTTCAAAATTCAAACAGTCAATATCGACATCAATGCAGCAACAATATGTCTTCTGTTCAATTAAAAACAAACCCTTTTTGAAATAAATCAAACCATACAAGAAAATGAGAGAGCAAATTGAAGGAATATCACACATACATTCATTAGCCACTGAAAGATCCCTTCTTTAAAGCTTTCTAGAGAGAAGTTAGCGAAAGACCATAACTTTAGAATCGAAAAGCCAAAACCCAACTCCAAATGCTTTTTTTGTTATAGATCTTGAAAAATTTAAACAAAATTCAAACCCTTAAAACAAGAAATTGAAGGCTGAAATGGAAAAAGACGGGAGAAGATCTCAAAATCAAAAACTCGAAACAAGATTCATACCTTAAAACAAGAAATTGAAGATTCATGCAAACACCGAACCCACCACACCCAGTTTCAACCGTCGTCGTCCGATTGTCGCTCTCTCCTACAAACGCCGCCGTCCGTTTCGCATCCTTTCATCACCATCTTCTTCTCCAATTAATCAGTTCGATCGAACCTTCAATCTCATGCTCCTCTCTAGATCTCGATTGGCTCGTTTTTCGGGCCGTAATCCTCCCACTAAGACGAGTTGTGACGACATAAGTTGCAGTGGCATAATCTCCCAAACCCAGGATGTTTCGATTTGAAGAGAGGTTGGAAGAGAGGAGAGAAGGGAGAGATTGAAAAAGAAGAGAGAGAAAATAAATGAAGAAATGAAGGAATCTAGTTTACGTTTCACTATATAAACAAGGCTAGGATAGTAAATGCAAACTTTCGTGGCCGAGGTTACTCTACTAACTTGCTTTCTCCAAAAAACACGTAAATTGACCTACTAATTAGAACAAATCTCATATAGTTAGAAAATAATTCCCCTTGTTATAAAACAGACATGCAATTAATTATTTACTAAATATATATAGTTTAGAATATATTTTGTTATCACTGATTATATGTCCATAATATACTGACACTGTATCAAACGAAATCACAGACTGAATAGAAACCTTAAGAGTCTAAACAGTAATCAGCTCAAAGGGCCAAACAGCTTAAACAAACAGAAATTAATCGTAAAAATATATCTGCAAGCATTGCAGTCCACAAACTCTAGCAGGATATACCCCGCTAGATCACAACAAAATTATATTATAAGGGTATGATCAACAATACAGATTCACAAATATAGATATCAGACTTAATCAATAATATATTCAAAAATTTAGCAGATAATTATTATAATATAAATCAAACACGAGACCAGAAGCAGACATGTGGACTAATGCCACCAGAGATTAGATAGATTCACATGTGTTGCGCTATACACATAGGTTACCATATTACCCAAATAACTAGGGCCTTGACAGAGCGTTGTTATACTAAAAGTCATGCTACCTCGTAGCTTAGTGTCCAGAGTCATAGTCAGAATAATTAAATAATTAAAATAGATATTATTAGAATTCAGACATATAAAGTAGACGTAGTAATTAACAGAATATAAGCGTATTCAAATATGCAAAACAGACATATTCAAAGCAAATATATATACTAACCAAATAGTTAGTTATATAAAAATATACAACCAAACATATTTCAAATTAAGTATATTTATCTAGAGAATATTTACATAAACATACATATTTATACATAAATACATATATATACAAGACAAACAATTAATACCAGAAATTAATATAGGGTATTTTATAATATATATATATATATAAAATATTATTTAGAATATTTTGTTACTAATCATAATAATAATTAATATTCATGTTTTCGAATTTTTAATAAGATAAAATAATAATTAATATCATATTTTCTATACATTATCTAACAGGTTATTCATTACCAAAAAATATATAAATATATTTGTACTGAGAACAAACAAGCATACTAAGTAGAATTAATTTATAGAGTATATATATATATATATAACATATTTCAGAAATAGATTACTAAATATTTATTAACACGTAAGTCGGATTTTTAGATTAGCCAATCCTTTAATTATACAAATTACAGATAAATATCCGGACATAGAAAAAATATATAGGATTTGAAGACACAGCTTATGTACCTAGAGTTGTCATCACACTCACCTAGACGCTGTACCAAATAATCCAAAATCACGAACCACTTATAAATGGTTGGGCACCTTGAAAATCAAATGAAACGGATATCAGACAATATAACTAAAAACAGACAGATATATCACAAAAGAATCAAACACGGAACGGTACTGCGGCTTTATAAAATATGCATGGAATGCAAATGCGAATCTTAAACCTCCGACAACGTCAAAAATTCTATTGTGATCAAAGATCTAACACCCTTGTCTCGAAAATCGAACATGTGGTAAAATTACAGTTCAGTCTCTGAACTTTTATAAAATTACCTTTTAGTCCTTAAAACTTTAAAAAATTACAACCTAGTCCTCAGACTTTTCAATATTTACAAAATAGTCCTTGAACATTCTAGAATTTTGAAACAATCAATAGATTATTCAAAATTACAAATCTGTTCTAATCTCCAAAAAATTATAGTTTTAGTCCTTGGATGGAAATTCTTGCAAAAACAACCCAAAACCTTCGATAGAAATTATAGTTTTAGTCCTTGTGATAGAAAATATAGTTTTAATCCGACATCACCAAACGTTCAAACCAAGCCCTAACAACTCCAGAATCATCAATCTAGCATCAAATGTATAAGAAAAACTTCAAATCATCCTAAATCTATCCAAAACCTAACCTAACTAAACCCATTTACAAACTACATCAAATCTTCAACAAACAAGCCATATTTATGTGTCTATAACTTCCTTCTATCATGATCTATCATCCTTTATCAACCATTTCAACAGGAATCGTCAAAATCACGCTCAACTCTCTAAACCGTCGTTTATGTCGTATCGAATTGAAATGTGTTTTAAGCAATACAATGATGAAATAAATGTGTTAAGAGCTTGATCTGACCTCAAGATGTTGAAAGGAATCCATGAGAGAGAGTTTGGAGTAGATGTGAGAGTGTTTAGAGTGAAGAAATGATGAAATTAAGTGTTTGGGGACGTCAAGAGTTTGACATTTCTCGCTTTCAGACATGCGTTGGATCGTTTCAGAGGTTCTACAACACCCATCCTTGCGAAAATATCATCCTTAAACATTCTCAAACACTTAATTATCATCTCAAACATCAAAGGATCAAATTGAAATCGAACGATTCAAATTGAGATTGAATGAAAAGTTACAAAGAAACTAATCAGAATGAACGATATATTACAGAGGTGACACAGGGTATTTATAGAAATGAAAAGTTGATAACTTTATTGCAAGTTCTTTGTGCCACAACATCAGTGAGTTCCAATTATTGGGCCTCTATTTAGGCTTAAATACTTGGACTTTTGACCCTTGCAGTCATATGGGCCTTCATATATTTTTAATATTTAACTTTAGTGGGCTTGTTTAGTTTAGTGAGGTTATCTCATATTAGAATTCAAAATTTGTATGAAGGAAAAGAGCTGATTATACAGTATGCCACAAGTACAATCAAATTGTAGATTCACATGTATGCCGCTACATTTTTTAATTAACATTATTGAATATTAAAAATATTATGATCTCAGGATGTAACAACTAGTATATGAATTTCAAAAATAGCACTTTTGTTTCGTATTGAAAGCAACATCTCATGAAAACCTTGCATCTCTCTCTCTCTTTCCTCTCCCCCATTTCCCGTCGTACCTTCTCTCTCTCTCTCTCTCTCCTTTTCCTCCTTCTCTATCTACCGTCTCCGTGGCACCATCAAATTTGGAATCAGAACCGTCCATGAGATTGTGATCGCCACCTCTCTCCCTCTCATTGTTTTCTCTTTGTTTCAATCTATTTGCTATCAGAGATCTCCGTCATTTCATCAAATGAGTTTGTGTCGTCGTCTCTCGGTCTCCTGCTCGCTTTGTAATACCTCGTCCGGGAGTCTGAGTTCTACATTGTCATTGTCGAAACTCATTTGTGGCATCGTCAAACCAAATCCTCGCCGCCATTTTGTCTCTCTTTTGGTCTTCGACACTGGCAAGGGTGACTTCGACAACTTCAATAAAGATTGGCGACAGCTTTGAGACTGCTAAAATCATCATCAATTCGTTCATTACATCGAGCGTTTGGCAGTCGGGATCAATGGCTGCAGTAGCTAAGGTTTCAAAGCAACATGATGATGTGAAAAGTATAATCTAGTCCATATAGTTTTGCAAACTAACAGGACTAGTCCTTGAAGTTGTACAATTGACACAATTAAACATCAAAATCCATTAAATCACTTTTTAGAAAAGTTGTGTACACTTTGTACATCTGTGTGTACCAAAAATTCACGTTTGTATACATGTGTACACCAACTTAAATTACAAAAAAAAATTGTAAACGTCATGTAGACCTATGTACACCAAGTGAAATCTATTAAATAGTTAAAAATAATTGTGAAAATCTTTTTACACATGTGCACATCATCTGGAAAAAAATAGAATTTTTTTTATTTTTTTTAAAACTCAATTTCTTTGCGAGAAGTTAATTCTTACGAAAAATTAATTTTTTTAATATTTGTTAAACTTTATGTGCGACTATTGATATTTACAAACTAGTGGTGGTTTTAAGCATTGGCGCTTTAATTTGTTATAAAAGTGTAATTCTCCCAAAGGAAAACGTGTTTTTTTTTTACCTAATGAAAAATAATCAGTATTGATACTCAAGCAAATTGAAATTTGACAATTTTATAACTTCCTTAATTTGAGAGAAAAAAAAAAAGAATTGCCTCAACTTAAATTGGACATATTTTTATTTTACAATCAACAATTTAACAAATTTGCACACCCCTTGCATGCAATAAGCATAATTGAAATAATCATTCATTAGGCCCACCTTCAATCACAAGTAGCACATATAAAAGGGTGCAAATTTTGATGTTTTGCAGACACATATATACCACAATCACACCTACATTGAGCCTCACCAACTCAACTCACCTCTCCAATGGGTGCTTTAGTCATCGCAGCACCTCTCCTTCTTCTGCTTATTCTTCATCTAACATTTCACCATGATTCGGCAAAGTAGAAGAAACTGGAACTGAAGGTTGCAATATTTATGAAGGGAAATGGGTTCGTGATGACTCATATTCTCTTTATGATTCATCACAATGCCCTTTCATAGAGAAGCAGTTCGATTGTCTCAAGAATGGTCGACCCGATAGAGATTATCTCAAATGCCGAGCCTAACAACTGCATTTTACCAAGGTATCACAATATTTATTAATTACTCTCTACATTATTTTGAGTTTAACAATATATATATATATATATTAACTTACTATTTTTTAATATAGAAATAAGGAAATCTTCAGTACATATGTGACCTTTAAAAGTTTTATAGTGTTATCATGATAAATTTTTTATTACAGTTTTAACAAAAATTATCAACTCTTTCTCAACTTGAATACTGATACGAACCAACCCAGTATCCTAAACTTTTTCTTTTTTAACAAATTCTTGTAAAAGAGAAAAAAACTTTTCATTAGAGACCCATCTTATTCTATAATATGTAAAGCGAAGTGTTTGTTTTATGTAAATTAAATACAAGTACATTCTAAATTAGTAAAAAAATATGCCTAATAAAAAAGCAAAAGGAAATATGATGCTTTTTTTTAAAAAAATTATATGGAGGTTTTTGTTTTTAAATTTGTATTATAGATAATAATATGCAGATAAATATACCCAATTCCATTTTTTTGACTTATCAATTTAATTCAGAAAGACTTATCTTTTATTTTAGTATTTTTGATCGAATTATCTTGATTTTACTTGATTTTACGTTCTCCAATGCTTCATAAGTTGAACACATGATGTCTCATTTTTTCCCCCTGGAAGGTACACATATGAGTGTTGTTTTTTGCAAGGTGTGCATGTGAGCTGGCAATGGCTGTCCTCTTCAATTTTTTTCTCCTTTCTTTTCGCGTGATTGTGACTTGTGCAAATCAAAACAAAGCAATCGACAAAAAGAATCAATTACGGCTGCTGTATTTGAAATTGTAAGACAATAATTGAGAATCAATTAAGGAAGATATATTTGAAATTATAAGACAATAATTGTTTTGTTACGTCAATATGGAAAAAAAAAATAGAACTGAATTCTGCAATCCCTGAGGTTCAGTAAAACTAGCGATTAGTTCCTTATAAGTAAAACCACTACGAATTGGTCCTTCGCATGGTTGACGAGTTTTGCAATTATCTTCATAACCCCATATATACTTAAATAAAAAATGTGGGGTCGCGGTGACCACCACTTCACGAGATTTGATGATTTATCCCCCATCCAATGTGTTATCTGATCTTTTCTTAATGAACCCATTTATCAAATATGAATTTTCTTGTGTGAGTTTGTCTTCTTATGATCAAAAGCCATAGTAGGTCAGCTCTGTGAACCTACTGAACTCGGCCTAATGGAACTTTTGGACCTAGCCACATCACATTTTCTATAATAAAAAAAAAAGATTTTCTTTTAATTCATTATACCGTTTTATCGTAACTTATGCACTTCGGGTATTTTTTACTTGACATCCATATAATGACACAAATATATTAGAATGATAATATAGTGTTTAAAAGTTAAGTAATGTGAGTGGTGAACCATTATGTTACTTTGTTCTTTTCAAACACTACAAAAAATAATTAAAACAAATGTGTATATGTATGAGCACTGATTGTGAAAAAAAAAAGAAAAAGTGGAGGTAATGTGGTTTTTGTAGTGGAAATATTGTTGATTTATATGTAACAGTTTAGAGAAGCAAAAGAAAATGTTAATTTTCATACATTTATTTATTTTTAATCTTTTCATAATTTCTAATTGTTTTGTTAGACCATGTTTTTTCATTCGTGTAAAAAAAAAAAAAAAAGAGAGAGAAAGATGGCTAACTATTTCTAATAATAGTATCATTAATACAGTTGCATTCATATTTTATACAAATAACAAAATGATTGTTCCCATAAATACGGTTATTAGAACTTTTTTCATTGATTTGATCACTACACTAAACAGGTTTAACGGTTGAGAATTCTTATGGAAACTTAAAGGGAAGAGCATAATGTTTGTAGGAGATTCCTTGAGTTTGAATCAATGGCAATCGCTCACTTGCATGCTCCATGTAGCCATGCCTCATTTAAAGTACACTTCTACTATGAGTGGAGGACTTTCCACAATCACATTTCTGGTAAGAAGATTTATATAAACCTTATTTTTTCTCCTTTGTATTATGATATTAAACTAGGTTGTGCCTTAACTTCACCATAAAATATGCAAATTCTTCTAATACATGTTAGTTGTTAATCCTTTTCATCAATTCTAGATTGGTATCTATGTCCTTTTTTTTTTCATTGTTTTCTCCTCAAATAGGAGCTCATTCATAGGCACATTCAAATATAATAAATAGATATAATACTTATTATTACTAATTACATGTGCATGTAGTTAGGTTTAAGCAATTTTGTGCTTAATTTGTGAGCTTGAAATTTTGACCTAAACATGGTTAGATGCCACATTTATTATTTTTTATTTTTCTTACAACCTTAATTTATATCTCACCTTGGTTTATTTGGAGGATTAGTTTTCAATCATATAGTTAGTAGCCACCATCACGTCTTGCAAATGATTGAACTTTTTGATATATATGATTGTGATAATTAACTCAAAAGGAGTAAAAATTTGAAATGCAGGCTTACAATGTAAAAGTAATGTTCTCTCGCAATGCATTTCTAGTAGACATTGTCAACACCACGACTGATCGTGCCGTTCTCAAATTGGATTCCATTGAAGGTGGAAAAGTTATGGAAAGGAAAGGACGTTTTGATTTTCAATTCATGGCATTGGTGGCTCCATACTGGAAGGAAACAAATCTACGTAAGCAGTGACATTTGTTTGAATTATCATTCATTGTATAATTTTTTTTATGTAATTATTCATTATACAAAGTTTTTAGGTGATTAATTCTAGTCAACTATCTTCTATATACAATCATTACTAAATTGAGAATAATTAAGTTTAATTTTGTTCAGATGGGATATTATTGAGGATGGAAATAATAAATACATGGACATGGATCGACTGATAGCATATGAGAAAGGGTTAAAAACATGGGCTGAAGGGATCGATGCTAATGTTGATCCATCTAAAACAAAAGTCTTCTTCCAAGGAGTCTCTCCAGATCATATCAAGTAAGTTGATCATCAAATTTTACACCTTTTTTGATAATTAAAATTAAATCAATCAATATTTGTAGTTCCTTCTGCTTCGTCTTCTTGTTTAACTTCATTGGAAATTTTGTAGCGTAGGCTAAGTTAGAGATAACTAAAAAGGCAAGGACGTAATCTTAAAAAATAAGTATTACAAGAGTTTATATAAATTAATTTAAACTTTAAGTTGACGTTCTTGAAAAAAAACTATATATATGTATATATGTTAAACTGATTAATTGTAGCATGAAAAACAAAATGGAACACCATTATCAAAGAATAGAATTCAATTTTGAAATATGAGGAAATAACTTTTCTAATAATTAACAAGTAATGAAACAAATTCAAGAATCTGCAAATAACGAAAAAATTATCAAAAGTAACCTCAAAAGTGCATTAAAACGATTACGCCAGTAAAGAAATTATTTATTTTCCCAACCTTTATTCTTTGGTTTGGCACAGTGGAAGTGATTGGGGAGAACCCAATGCAAGGAACTGCCAGGGACAAAAAGAACCAATGTTTGGATCCGAATATCCAGGAGGCCCACATCCTGCAGAAATTGTAGTAGAGAAAATTTCAAGTAAAATGTTAAAATCAGTTCATTTTCTTAATGTTACAATACTGTCACAATTAAGAAGAGATGGTCACCCTTCTGTCTTCGGTCATGGCGGACACAAGGATATGGAATGCAGCCACTGGTGCCTTGCTGGTGTTCCTGATGCTTGGAATCAACTATTATATACATCTCTCTTTCATTATTATAATTCATCATAATCAATCCGCAAGTAAAACGTTATTATCTTTTTTTAAAATGTTGTATCCACCTAAAAATAAGATATAGTTATAAGATCATACACATCATATATTTTAATTGTAATTAATCATACTCTTTTATCTTTCTCTAAGACTTTTTTGATATATCATATCATTTATTATGTTATGACAACTAGCTTTATGTTATGATAACTAGCTGGACAATTGTCATATCACATTATCATTGTCAAACACATTGTTTATAATATGATATTAGCCTAATACATGTGTAACCTCCTGAACTATCATGATTTGGTAACTTGCCCCCATCAACTTTGTGAATGTTTATCCTCCTCTTCAACTTACAAAACGGTGACAAAAAACCCCCCTAGTCAGCTGGCATGACACTATTTGTGTGTTTCAATAGTAGGAGGTGCATTAGTGCTTTATAACTCACCGATGTGGCAATCAAATCGATTCATTCCACTTACTCCACTAAACCATTTATTTCATTCACCCTACTAAATCACTCACCCAAACCATCTCTTTTACTCGAACCCATCCAGATAAAAAAATACCTCACTTAAACCATCCTCGTTCTCTATCATCTCTGTATCTCCATCCATGCTCTCTCTCTCTCTCTCTCACTCATCTCCATTCACAAAAAAACCCATGACCCCATGTCACAATCTGGCATAAGTACGCAGATGTCATTAAGCAACATCCAACAACTAATGGACTTCTAACCATTAAGCCCAAAAGTTCGAGCCTGAGTTACTTAAGTAGTCAGGTCTTTATACTTATAAACCTTTCCATTCATATACACTTATCCGATGTGGGAACACAGAGCTGCTTCATAGCAGGTAACTTCACCTGCTAGATTTAATTGCCTAGTTTGATGGGATGTTATAATTCCCACCTCCACAGGTTTGTGACATCTTCATTGCCAAGCGTTCCAATCATGATGCCCATAATCTCTTCATATTTGTCAATGTGAGATTATCCTATACTCAACCTACTGATGTGAGATTCACCTATACTCAGGAACTAACTCACAACTTCTAAGGTTTGTCCTGCCATCGCCATCAGTTGAGGTTTGCCTCACTACCGTTCAAGTTTGCACGTGGAGTGACTCTGATACTATAATTTTCACGACCAGACATAAACACACAGTTGTCATTAAAAAAGCGTCCAACAACTAATGAGTTTCCAACCATTAAACCCAAAAATTCAAGTTTGTGTTATTTAAGTAGTCAAGTCCTTATACTTATAAACATTTCCATCCATATACACTTATTCGATGTGGGAACACAGAGCTGCTTCACAACATGTAACTTCACCTACTAGATTTAATTGCCTAGTTTGATGGGATGTTATAATTCCCACCTCCACAGGTTTGCAACATCTTCATCGCCAAGTCTTCCAATCATGATGCCCAGAATGTCTCTCGTATTTTGTCAGTGTGAGATTATCCTATACTCAACCTACTGATGTGGGATTCACCTATGCTCAGGGACTAACTCTCAACTCCTAAGGTTTGTCCCACCATCTCCATCAATTGAGGTTTGCCTCACCACCATTCAAGTTTGCACGTGGAGTGGCTCTTATACCATAATTGTCACGACTAAGTATAAACACGCAACTGTCATTAAACAACGTTCAACAACTAATGGGCTTTCAACCATTAAGCCTAAAAATTCAAGTTTGGGTTATTTAAGTAGTCAAGTCCTTATACTTATAAACATTTACATCCATATACACTTATCTGATTTGAAAGCACAGAGTTACTGCACATCAGGTAGTTTACTTGCTAGCTTCAGCCACCTACTTTTGTGGGATTGTACAATTTCCACCCCTATAGGTTTGCAACATCCTCGTCGCCAAGCCTTTCAATCATGATGCCTAGAATATTTCCTGTGTTTTATCAGTGTGGGATTCGCCTATACTCAACCTGCTAATGTGGGATTCACCTATACTCAAGGACTACCTCTCAACTCTTAAGGTTTGCCTCACTATCTCTAGCAGTTGAGGTTTTCTCCACTACCGTTCAAGTTTGCACGTGGAGGGACTTTGATACCATAATTATCACGACCCGATGTAAGTACGCAATTGTCCTTAAGCAACGTCTAACAACTAATGGGCTTCCAAACACTAAGTTCAAAAGTTCAATCTTGGGTTACTTAAGTAGCCAGGTCCTTATACTTGTAAACCTTTTCATCTATATACACTTATCCGATGTGGGAACACAGAGCTGCTGCACAATAGGTAGCTTCATCTGTTAGCTTCAGCTACCTGCTTTGGTGGGATGTTACACCCCAAATTAATAACCCACAACTATCAAGAAATCTAGAAAAAACTTGTCAAAAAAAATTAACATAAAAAGCCATATCTCTATTTGATTTGCTTCTTAGATCATCGCAATCCACGCCAAGGAAAGCATCACATCGATGCAAGATTGAAAAAACCACTCTCTTTTCATCGAATTCTCTTTCATATTTGTCCTTGTTCTCTCTCATATTTTTCGCATCTCTCATCATTGTCCTACAATCATCATATTTTCTCTATGTTTTTTTCTATTTCTGTTCTTTGAAATGGGTTCTATTTTTGTTTATTTTGTTCTTTTTAGTCTGTTCAAAATTGGTCTATTTGTGTTTGTTGAGATTTTCAATCTTACATGAATCAAGTTTTTGTTATGGTGGTGGATGTGATGGGATTTGTTATGGAGGAGACTGAATTGCAATTTCATAATATACAAACTTTATATTTGTTGAGTTTTGAAGAAATTGAAAGACTATGTTGTTGTTTCATCGTTTTGTGGAAGTCAAGGGTGATTGATGGTGATGATAAGTGGTGATTGTTGTTTGTTAGTCTGTTTATGGTGTTTGAGAAAGGACGAGTCTAATGATAGTGGCTACAATGGCAAAGATGGAAGATGAAGGGGAGAAGTCGATTTTTGGCTTTGAGATGGAAGAAGAAGGTGAAGGTGGGTTTGGTTATTTGGCCTTTTGGTTTAGTTTGAAAGGGGTTTGATTTGACTGGGATATAGGTTTGTGTTGGTTAAAAATTAAGGGTTCGATTTTAAAGTCTATGTCGTACACGTGTTAATCCTTTTAAAGATGAGTTTGCACTTTTTCGTCCATGTCAGACGTGTGATCTTCAAACACAACAAATATGCTTATAACAGTGTTGTCTAGGGGGTTTTGTGCTGCCGTTTTGCAAGTTCAAGGGGTGGGTAAGCATTTGCAAAGTTATAGAGGCAAATTACCAAAATTGTGATAATTCAAGGGTTACACATGTATTAAGCCTATGATATTATTGCATTTTATGCTAAGATAACCATGAATGTGAAAATTATAACATGTCATCTATAACATCTCATTCGTTCTGACTAGATTTTTCTGTGGCATTCCTTTCAATTCCTATTTGATTCTTGGATGTTGGATTGGTGATGTGGTGTTTGATGATGATGATTAGGTATTTTAGATGTTAATTGGATGTTTGATGGTGTTTTGGAGTGGATTGAGACATGTGATCTCGGTGGTGCTCGATTAGATTGGATGGAAGAAGTGGAAGAAATCAATTTGTAAGGATTCAGTCCCCACTAGTCGATCGATGGCTTGGGTAGTCGACTACCATGGTAGTCGACTCACCATTTGGGTAGTTGACTAGTGGAGAACGTTATTGGGTAGTCGACTCATGAGATTGGGTAGTCGACTCATGATTCTATATATACCCCCCAACCACTTAGTTCATTCCCCTTTTTCACCCAAAAACACCCCAAACCCACTCCATTCACTCTCCCATTATCTTCCCATCGTTCTCCATCAACTATTGAGGTAAGATCATGCTTTTTCACCTTTATTTCTTTTTTTTACGTATTAAAACACATTTTAATTGGTTGGGTACAAAAAGTGAAGTCTTTGCAAATGTGGGTCTGTTTTGCATGTTTTTGTTGGTTTGAATGTTAAAGGATGTTAGATTATGATAGAATACGGCTAGAAACATCTATATTAGGCTTGAAATGATGATATTTGAGGTGGTGTTGTGTGAACTAGGGTTTTGGTTGATTTTGAGTTTGTTTGATGAAATTATTGATAGATTAATGTTTCTAAGGTTAATTAGGAGTAATATGGAATGATGAGAATGTCGAGTATCGATCGAATTGAGTTTTTAATATTTTGGAGCATAAATTTATACTTTGAAATAGTTTTGTAAATTTCTAAAAGTTTTTGTAAATTTTTGGAAAGTATTCTCAAAATTGTAATTTTTAAGAATTGAGGTATATATTTGTAATTTTAGGAAACTATAATTTTGGGAAAAGATAGGTCAGATTTGTAATTTTAAGAAACTTTAGTCAGATTTGTAATTTTGTGAGTTTAGGGTCAATTTTGCAATTTATGAGAGTTTGATGACTCATTTGAGAATTCTGACTACTTGGAGACTAAAACATAATTTTACAATAGAAGAGACCAAAGTAAAATTTTACGTACATTCCAATTTTAGCAACGAGAGCGATAGATCTTCGATTGAAATAGGATTTTTGGCATCGTGTAAGGGTCAGTATCTGCATTTGCATGTCATACATTTTGGTATTGCCACAGTACCAGTTCCTCATTTTGATTCGTTTCTGATGTCACTGTTTATTTCTGATATTTTTGTTTCAGCTTTTTATTCCTGTCACCACAACCAGTCGTCGACTAGTGGGGCTTGACTGGAGTTACAGTTAGGCTGTCCAAGTGAGTGCGTCAGCAGCCTCAGACACATAAGATGTGTCTTCAACCCTATATATGTTTTTGATGTATAAGGCAATATTCTAAAATTTGATTAATAATTATTCGGCTAAATACTAAACCTGAATATGTGATAATAAATACTCATTACTCTATTTTCAATTTCTGATCTATCTATATACATATAAATATATGTATGTTTCTGTAAAATAAAGTCTGGTCAGCATGCCTGCTTGTTATAATATTATACACACATACACACCTTTATATGGAGCATATGTGCTATGTAGGATAAGCGTAATTTTTGGTATATCAATGAGCTGTCAAGACCTAGTTACCATGATAATATGATAGTTGTGTGTACAACCATACACATGTATTCTATTTTTGATTTGTGGCATAGACCAACCCTTTTATATTCGTCTGTTTCTGGTCCCATATCTGTTTCTGGTGTATATGATATTATATATATAGTATGTACGACTGTCTGTTGTTTGCTTTGTCTACGAACGTTTTCAAAATGAATTTCAAAAATCTATTATTATATTTATCGTATATATATATGTACACTTATATTGCATGTAGTATTTTCGAACTGTTTTTAAAACAGTTTAAGTGAGTCCCGAAGATAATCTGGAGTGTTGTCTGTCACTGAGATTTCTCACCCATTTTCCCCAACATTTTTCAGGATCATTTTGACCAATGACAAACGCAGATATATAAGAAATGAAATTCAAATATATTTATAAGTGTACTCACTACTTTCTTTTGATTGCAGTATTCACTATGTCTAAAATTCATACATTAAAAAACTGTTAATCGGCACAACCTTATTGAAAAAAAAAAGTTAAAAATGAATAATCTAAAACTAGGCAAATTATAGAAGGAACACAAAATATAAAAGTTCAAGAGAAATCTTAGACTTCTTTCCAGTCATAAGATAAAGAAAACAATGCATAAGAAGAAGGCGTTCATTTAGGAAGGTGAAGCAGGTAAATAGATCCATAATGCTGTTCAAATTCATTGAAAATGTAAAAGCAAATATATGCTCAGTCTCACCTCCAGATAATGCGTTGGCTTGAACCATAACTTGCCCACCACACTGCACTTGATGGTGAATAAATCATGACAGACAGGCCAAATCCTCCGTACAAACCTCTGATTCCATCAGATTTTATAGCCTTATGAGCAACATCAAGACCTCTCATT
>CAODLS011517416.1:0-16364 GCA_948243855.1 Flueggea neowawraea
TTGAAACAGTTAAGCTAAGCATGTTCCTCAACTCTCTAAGTACATTAAAGAATGGTCCACGTACTTTAAACCAAGACCTATGCACATTGATCAGAGATAGAGGTGCATCGAGAAGTCAGAGATGGACACTATGCGCACAAGAGCTCATGCAATTTGTGTAGAACATGCGTTATGCGCTTAGAAGTTAAATGCAATGCACATAGATGTTGTGATTCAGTCAAGAAGAAAAATCAGGTATTCTATTGTGCGCGTAGGAAGAAGTGCAGTGCGCGTAGACGTGGTACAATCAGAAAACATAAAGGATCAGTATATTGCTATGCGCGCTGACATAGAACTGAGCACGTAGCAACTAGAAGATGCATAATGATTTAAATACCACTTGGTACTACGCACACTGAAGCAATGGTCTAAGCACGTGGACGAGATCATATGGGAAAATCAAAGAAATTCACAAGTCAAGTTGCGACATGCTCTATCCCAGTTGTGTGCACTTCAAAGGATCATGCTACGCACACAGAACATACTTCAACGCACGTAGACGAGGAAAATATTTATCTGACCGAAAAACGCCAAAATCTGTTATAGGTTGTTAGAATACCAACGGGAATATTCTCTGACATGAATTCAGTGAGCATCAGAACAGTTAGTCACAAACAGAGAATAAAAACGCAGAGGCGTCACAAAAAAAAAGAGTGAGCTGGACTACCTGACAAATGACAGACACTCTTCGTTATTTGAAATTTTGAATAGGATAGATAATATAATGTTATTTAGAATTGATAGTGCGTCACATTATTCCTAATCTAGGTAACGAATAACGTGAATGGATGTAATTGGACATGATTCATTGTTATGGAACTGAATAATATGGTTTAAATAAATCACGACGATTTCAATTTCACTAGTTAGGATATGGGTCTCTTTAATTCGTACTGGTGTCATAGATTAAACCTTGTTAGGGCGTCCCGGGTTTATCTAGTGGTTAAGAAAATAGGTTGCAGGGCGTCCTGAGACTATCGAATAGGTAAGAAGGGATTGGTTTATTGAGCGCGTCACCGTTAACTATAACTTTATCTATTCGAATGCTTGATATTGATCTTTAGCGTATGTGATCAACCGATTGGATTGAAAATATAAGTACCTTGGTTAGGCATCTATTCTTATTGATTTTCTCATATTTTCATTGTTGCATTTTTATTGTTTTTCTTACTGCAAACTTTAATTTAGTTATTCTACATTCTCAACTTCACATTCATTCACTACAATTTTGTTCTATTTTTGTTTTCTTTCAAATAAATAAACTTCATCAATCTCTGTAGATTCGATCATACTCACTGTTATACACAGAATCATTATTTTTTAGCAGGAATTAATTTGTTGATTTGACACCCATCAAGGTACCTCAATGATCCAACCCGCTTTGTTTTGTCCTCCACCTTTTCATTCTAAGATCAACTCCATTTGTTCTGTTTTGACTCCATCTTAGTCAAATCCTGACTCCTGTCATTGAATACACCAACTGTCAAAATGAGTGCAGAAATATAAACAAGCAAAAATTCAATTTCACAAATGCCTCAATATATAAACCCCCCAAAAGGCACCATAATAACATATTCAATTTCCTGAACAAACTCAAAAGCCGAAAATCTCTACCAATCTCCCGAAGAATCCCATGAAAGGGAGATCTCATTAGAATCCAAATGCAAATCAAAATCTTTCCAAAACAAGCAGATCGAAGATCAAAACAATTCGAGATCTCACTGAATATATATCGATCGAAACCTCTATAAAACAGTTACATCGAAGCTCAAAACTCATATGAAATAGTTTCCACCAGAATCGATCTACCAATGCATTGATTCAGATCTCAGAAATGATAACATCAACAAAGCTTAATTCTATAAGATAGATTCCAGCAAAATTTCAATGAAATAGAACATCAAAAGGTACGATATCATCAAACGTTAACCGGATGTGATGAGTACAAAATGAGTAAAACACTAAACAATGCTTACAAAATGAGTACAAGAAAAAAAAAACTAAAGAACCATTTTAATATTTTTTTATTATTTAGTAAAATTTCGAGTACAAAACAAATACAAAACGAAAATACCACCAACAGATGCTTACAAAGCAAATACAAAATGAGTATAAAATAAGAAATTCAAAAACCATTTTAACATTTCCTTTATTATTCGATAAAATTATGAGTTCAAAACTGATATAAACGAGGACATCACTAATAAATGTTTACAAAACATGTAGAAAATGAGTATAAGACAAAAGTAAGGACTAAAACATAAATTTATAATTTGGGCTGCAACTAAAAACGTAAATTTGGGGCTGCAACTTGGGTTTTGAAACCCTACAAGCAGCTGCCACTATTCCTTTCTCTTGCTCGCGCTCTTTGTCGCGTCGCTTTCTCTCTCTCCTAGTATTCGCTGCTCCCGAACCCTCAGTTATTCTCGTTCGCCACAAGAACTAAATTTGCTCCATCGAAATAGTGATGAGGTGACAGAGAGTAGAGGAGAGGAAGAAGAGACCAAACAGAGAGAGAGAGCGAGACAAAAAAAAAATGGTGATGAGAGGGAAGTGGAGAGAAAAATAGGAAAGAGGAGAGTATTAATATTGTCGCATTTGTAATATTTTAATTGTGGCTGCTGCATAATGGAAATTATAGCTTCTGTTGTATTATAATTGATATTAAAATACCAAAACAAGCCATACTGTATAATTTCTTCTGTATTCTAGTTATTGTCATTCCTACTTTAAAACGGAAGAAAGTTTTTATGTTCAATAGAATGGAAGAAGGTTGAGGGCAAAAAAGGTTTGTTCTTGTAGATTCCACTGGCCACTTCCTTTTTGTACATTAGGTACAGAGATCAGAAATGGAAAAACTTATTCGAGATAGTTAATTAATTATATACAGTGACTGTACGTCATTGCAATCAAAGAAGTGGAAAATTTCCCCTTTTTTAATGGCGCTAACTAGTCAGATGCTCAGTTATTATGGTTGTTCATTGAACGAAGAAGAAGACGTTATCCACCGACGCAGTCGCTTTAAAAAAGAAGGAAATAAATTAACCTTAAAACTATAGAGAGGAAGTGAAGTATTAGAAAGAGATCTTTCATTAGTTTGCAAAACATTCTTGAATGTTCGAACAAAATAATATTAATAAATTTCTTTATGATCTTCCAAGATTTGGAGACGCACAAGTTTCTATTTGAATTCATAGCCAAACGGAATGAATCTAACGCCAATGCAATTTTTAATTACACAAAACACATCGAGGAAGACAGCTGCGACACACACATATTACTACAATAAGGTCTCTTTCATTATCACTATAAGATTAATTTAAACTGACTCATCTTTTGTCTAAATGTCACCAAGATCAAACGACATTATACTACTTTTGACTGTACTTCACACGGTTTCTACTTCTCTCGCACACATGGCTATTCCATCGCCACGTTTGAAAATGTTAATGTAAACTAAACTAAGTTTTGAGTAAATATCACCTAATTTTTTCTGGGTAAAAATTACTTTTGACTCTACTTCAGTTCACACGGTTTCTACTTCTCTCGCACACATAGCTATTCTATCGCCACGTTTGAAAATGTTAATCTAAACTAACCTAAGTTTTGAGTAAATATCACCTAATTTTTTTCTGAGTAAAATTTTCGAAGTGCCCACAAAACCTGGTAAATGATAATGTGAAGAAATTTCACATTCACTCAATTTTATGATAATGTGCATTACGTTGATTATATTCATGTTTTGTCCCAAAACTTTTTCATAGAAAGTATACAACAATAGTTATTGGTATGTAATTTTCTTGTTTTTCTTTTTGTTTTTTGTTTTGGATGAGTCATGTGATTTTCTTCTTGAAAATTGAACTTTCTTCATTTTGTTTTTAATTTACTTTTTTTAAAAAATTAATTATTTAAAAGAAAATAATACTATTACAACAGTTTTACATATATGCTTTTGTTAAAGAGAGTTAATTAGTCAAACAATGCAAAAAAAATCACAAAATAGTTTT
Organism: Flueggea neowawraea; assembly: GCA_948243855.1. Lineage (NCBI taxonomy): Eukaryota > Viridiplantae > Streptophyta > Magnoliopsida > Malpighiales > Phyllanthaceae > Flueggea > Flueggea neowawraea. The sequence continues at coordinate 4,047 of CAODLS011517416.1, forward strand.
TCATAGATGAAGATTTGCCATTCACTTTTTTCTACTCTTTTTTTTTATTTAGTAATAAAATTCTAATTAATAAATTGAAAAAATAGATCGAGCTTAAATTTTAAAATAAAATGAGGTGAAAATTTTAATTAAATAATATATAATAGAGAGAATATTATGGAAGCTATTAAAGATGCGGTTATTGGCTTAAAAAGAATACAACACTCAACTAATTTACTGACTTTCAGATGTTTGAACACATATTTCTCCCAAAACAAATTTATTATTGTTTGACAGAGCTAAAACACTATCTAGTTAATCCATAATCATAAATATTATTTAAAATTTGGCATAACTTTGATTAAAATTTTCCGTATATGTCATGCGTACAAGATAAATGTCCTATATACACGAGTCAAAAAGTGACCAACTCAATCTTCAACTCTCCATACATCCGCAATGAGTAAACTTTTTTCCTCATTTTGCCCATGCGCAATGAGTAAGCTGTTATTCAGAATGTAAATGGACTTATTGATAAAAAAACTAGGGCCGATATCTGGAGAGACTACCATAAATGATTTGTTGAAGATGAGAGTCCGTAGGGCAAAACTATACCTGCAAGTAGCCTTTTACTTGTTATTAAAAGTATGTTGAGTTAAAAAGACAATAATAAAATGTAAAATACTAGATAATAGTACAATTTTTTATTAAATCATATTAGTTTAATTAGTTACTGTTTTTCATATAAATAAGAATGAGTAAATTTAAATGGTTCCGAATTGGGTTTATAATAAATTTAGACTCACTAGACAATTAAAATCGTTTCTATTTTATAATTAAAATATAATAATATAATATTATTCTTTTATATATATTACATTTAAAATATAGTAATATAATATTATTCTTTTATATATATATATATAAGTAAGAGTAAGGTATCCACATTCTTAGGGCAACATTAATGGTTATACACTTGAAGTGTATAATTATCATGTCATATCAACAGTTCATTGAACTTTCCCTTATTAAACTCTCTTTTATTAGATATACTCTTTTTTATACTCTATTATAGGATCTAAAAGTACTTTACACCTCATTTAATTTGTCTACAACATGCAATTCATAATACATATATTTATTTAATATACTAATTGCATATTTTTATATAAAATAAATTATATTTTTGAATTTGTAATTTAAATTATTTTCAAGAAATTATTCATGCAAATTTTGGGAAAATAATATTTTTGAAATTTATTGTCGAGTGAATAAATATGAAAAACAATTAGTAGATAAAACAAATAACTACTTTCAAATTCCAAAAATAATAAAATATATTAAAATAAAATACATAAATTAACTAAAATACATAAATATATTAAATAAAATACATAAATTAACTAAACTACAACAATGAATTAATTGATGCCATAAAAAATAAAATATATTAACTAAAATAATAGCCTAAATTATAACTAAAATACATTAACTAAAATAATATCTTAAATTAAAAATAAAATACATTAACTAAATTAAATTAAAAATAACAAAACATTTTAGTTGCTTTAGGATCCACATCTTTATATGTCTAGTCTACATCAGACGTCAAACGTATGAAGATGTCGTACATTGCCCTATATGAAGGCTCAATACCCTTTCTATTGAGCCGCTGTTAATAATGGCCTTATATATCTTATTACCCGTATTTATTTAGAAAAATATAAATAATATCCAGTTTTCAGTAAAAAAAAAAAGTAATATACTCTTGGATTGCATATGGGTAGGGAGTTGCTCGGCAAGTAAGCTGGTAAGAATTACCATACTCTCGGAAGACTTTTTTTTTTTATTAAAATGGGGTCATTCTGATGTGTGTCACTGTCAATCTCAAAGGTACTCGGAAAGTTTTGACCAAATCAAAAATATGATTAATTTAATTAATCACCTAGTTGAAGCTTACTATGATCCAGCTGTTTTCAAGTTTAATAGCAGACAATTTTTTTCAGCTTAGACAAGTGTCGTGGATTTCAGTGGCACAAATGGAGAGTCTTGTGATGTGGACATTTACGAATGTGAGTAAATACGTTATTATCTTATAAAGACAGTTGTAGATCAATCTCAAAATAACAAATTCTAGCAATTTATCATTCGAATTTCGAAACAGTGCAAACTTACACTGTTACTGACGAATGCCTTCGGTGCCCCAACTAAAATGTACGAAGAAATTGTAAAGAGACAATTAAAATCGGTTGAATGAGTCAATTAATCCGGAAAAACTTGAAGCAGTAAGCTCTATTGCCGAGAAAGAAAAAAAATAGAGGCTCTTTCTTATTTAAGAAGAAAAAAAACGCTTATTTTAAATGAACATAAATTATGAAATTATCCTTATTTTTAGAGATATTTTAATAAATTAATAGGAATAGTTTCATAATATGCATGCATTCTATACAAAAAAAAACTTGTCAGGAACGAAAACTCACATATTTTTCCTTCTGTTAAAGTATAGAAGAAACTTGCATTGACTACGACGAAGAAGTGTTTTGATTTTGTAAACATTAAAATAACCCAAAATTTACTCATTTTATTAAAAATAGTTTAAACTTAAGAAAATAGTCTGATATATCATAAACTTTAACTTTAGTATCAATTACATCATGTCGTCTATTTTTCATTAAATTTGTCTGTTAGAGTTGTGTAAGCCAAGTGTATAGCGACATGCCAAGCTCAATAACCCAACCATTAACCATTTTATCAAAAATAAGTTCATCTATTTTATCAAAAATAACCCAACCTTTGCCCATTTTATGGAAAATATCCTGAACTTTAACAAAAATAGTGTGACATATCCTAAACTTTGACTGCAAATCAAATATAACACAATTCGATATAACCAAAGCAACACCTTTTTTTGAACATCTAAAAAACAATGTCATTTTGGAATTAAAACACAAGACTGGGTTTAAACAACAAAGTAGCAATTCAAACATGTATTACATTCATTTCTCGTCCATTTTACAGTATTATTTTGTTCCTGGTTTGATAAGATTATTGCTTGCGTACGAAAGCCTCACAATCTCTGTGAATCATATAGCTCAATTAGAGTACTGACATAAGCATTAACACAAGACATAGTAACAAGAACAGAAGAGTGGGACCAAATCTCATCAGATTAATGTTCAAAACCGCGTTTTAAACATTAAGCATCATATATTATATCCTCTATAATCCATTCGTGTTCTTCAGCATCACTTTGATTTGTGTACAGTAGCAATCTAAAAAATTATAGTGCACTTGCCATTTACTCCTTGGTTCTTCCATGGATTCCGAAATATATGTAATTTCTAAAGGTTCATGGTTACAAACATGCACATAACCACACATATCATTTTCACCTAGCAACTACTTGGAAGCTTACTTCGTACCTCTACTCGAGTGTCCACGTTTGCACCAAATTTATATATTCCTTAATTCATGTCTATATATATGCATAACTGGATAACACAAGTTCTCATCAACCAAAGTCGGCGAACTTAAAGAATCTTTAGAGTTTCATTGTGTATGGAAGACACAAACGCAATCCACTGTGGAACGCCTTCTGGCTACAGAGGCGTACGGAGGAGAAAATGGGGGAAGTGGGTTTCTGAGATACGCGAGCCAGGGAAAAAAACTCGGATTTGGCTGGGGAGCTTCGAGACGCAAGAAATGGCAGCGGCTGCGTACGATGTTGCGGCTTTGCATTTTAGAGGACCCGAAGCGAGGCTTAATTTCCCAGAATTAGTCGATAGATTGCCCAGGCCGGCAAGTTCCAGCGCGGAAGACATTCAGGCAGCAGCCCACCAAGCCGCGATGTGCCTTCGGGCTGCTGCTGCTGGAGAGGCGCTAACTAAGCCACCCAACCTTAATCCTGTCACGGTTAGGCTCCCCCAAAGTCAAATACAAGCCATTTTTGAGTCCACTCTGGATTCGCCTAACATGTGGATGCAAATGGCGGCTGAATCAATGCTAGAAGATTCCATGATGTTTTGTGTTGATTCCGTAGAGAATGATCAGTGGGACAGCCTGCAAGATTATTCTCTTTGGTATACTTAGGTAATTAACGTTTGATTACCTATGTGGGTTATACCGTACAATGCTTCACAAAACGTAAACAAGAATTAAAATATTACAGGCTTGTCTACGTCATTGCTTTTGACAATATTACTAATGTTTAATTGTTTACTTTAATGTAACACTTTTGACTCCATTTTATCTTTATATCAATATTAAAGTTAAATCATCAACTCTTCTCAACGTTGAGGAATTTATTTTTCTAATTCTTAAACTTTTTAATGCAATCAAAAGTTTAATGTACTATTACTAATGATAATGATGTGGACGTGATTGTTTATAAAAAAAATTGTTAGTGGACGTGTACGAGTAGAGTAGATTTTACTATTCAAATATAAAGTCTAAAAAAGGTATTATCCTTTGAACTTATCACTATAAAATTTACTTACACATCAACTTAGTAAAATTAATCCGTATGATAGTTGTCTACTTTTATAAATCTACCATTACCCACTCGAATAATTTTCTCATTGAAAGAATGGAACAATCCACTAAGTTCTTATTGAGACGAAAAGACTGGATAGACTGTTGGAAAGAACCTTAAACACTACAAAAGCACAAAACAACGAAAATTCAATGAAAACTATTCCCTCCACAGAACAGCTAAAAACTATTCTCCACAATCCAATGCCTCGCAGCCCGTATCTGTAGTCAAGTGACCCAAACACGATGAAACCAGCAATGTCGGATATATAGTATTATATTTATGTGGAGGAGAAGATCCTACACCAACTGCAGAGAATAAAAATGGTTGACCTTACACAATCCTATAATCCTAATTAAAAGTTTTTGCAGTATTTTTTTTAACAACTTTTGAGGGCATCTCTCTTTAACAAAAGGCTCCAGAATGATGATTTCCATTATTCCAAGAGCAAGGCAATACTTACACTAAATCATGACCAAACAATTGTATTTTTAGGAAAATAAAAAGAGGCAATTACTATTACATTCTTGATGTAAATCATAATCTCCGATTGCGATATTGAGTTTTCAAAAGATTTTTATTGCGTCTCTACTAGTTATCTATATCAATTTTTCTAAAAAAAAATGTAAAAGTACTAATATACCCTCTTATTCTTTTTTTAATTTTTTTTATCATTTCTCTTCTCGATTCTCTCTCTCACTCTCTTTGTCTTTTTCTCTCACCTAAACATGTACAACAAACTCTTCATTTTTGAATAGTTAAATATATTATTTTATTTTTATTTGTATGTTAGTTTTATTGAAATTTGTGTATTGAAGAGAAAAAAATGTTAGAAAATAAATATTTTATTGATAAAGTAAATAAATAGTATGAAGAAGTGAATATTAATTTTTTAAGTTTGGTGAAAAAGTGTAGATTTGTCAAAATTATTAGGTAATTTATTAGTAAAATATTGAAAAACATAGTTGGCTTTTAAATTAGAGTAGAGTTGGATTTAAAATTGAAGACAATTGTAATGCTAAAATATTATTTTTTTAAGGACAATTGTAAAAAGACTGTTGTACATGCTCTAACTCTCTCTCTCTCTGCTCCTTTCTTTCTCTCTGACTCTCTCTTTCTCTAATTTATGTCTTCTCTCTCTAACTAGCTCTTTTCTCTCTCCATCTCTCACTCTCTCTCCCTTTCTCTCTCGGTCGCTCTCTACATCTTCCATCCACACCACTCTCTCTCAAGTTTTTCACCATTGTTTTGCAATCGCTTCTTTGTCCCCTCTCTCTCGGCCTCTCTCTAGATTTTGTATCAATCAAACTCTCGACATGTCTAACGCTACAAAATGGAGCATTTCATCTCAGGTATCTAGACGAGGAGAAGGAGTGGGTAATGCTTGCAGGTGAGTCAGACTTGCAAGAGTACCTTGAGATATTGGATTATGTAGGCACTCATACTGTGAAGTTGCTAGCTCGTGACACCCCTCTCTCTTCATCTCTCCATCTCTCTGTCTCTCTCGTCAAAGAAGATGGGCGATGACAGGCTTCTAACTGCTAGACAATGAACAATGAACAGTTGTCTCTCTTTCATCAATTCCCTCTCTCTCACATCAGCTCTCTCTCGTCAAAAACTCGAAGATGCGGAAGCCATCAATGCCTGACGATGTAAAACAGTGTCTGGGGTGAAACGAGAAAATCAAATAGTGGAATTGACAGAGCCATGTTCAGAATCGATAGCGATCGACGGAGTTGAGGAGGCCGGAAGATCTGCCACCACCGCTCTCTTCCTCACACCGTAGATCTCGCCTCTCTCTTCCTCACACTGTAGATCCGCACCACCGTAGCTTATCACCAACAGAGAAGTCCACAGCCCTTACTGGCAAACCGAAATTGAGACATTGCAACACCAAACGGCGTCGTTGTGGTGGCGGTAAGTGCCGAGGCACTTGCTGTTGTTGGCGGACCAGACAGTAAGAGTGTGGTCCTTGGCGCAGGAGAACAATAGGTCACCTTCTCTGTTGTATTTCAACAACGTTAATGGCCTTTCATGTTCAGATTCAGAAAGATTTCCGAGAAAATAAAAGTCCAATGTTGATGCTAAATATTTGGTTCTTGATGTTTGAGATTCATGTCTCCAATTCTCAATGAAATCCTTCTTTCTGGTTGTATGATTAATTTCTCTTTCAGACGCAGGACCATCTAGTTCAATCTTTCTCTGTTGTTTTCCTTTATTGGTTGTATTATGTTTCATAATTTTTGCTTCAAAATCTGATCTTTATTAGCCTATAGCATTAATGAAAAGTTGAGTGCAGTGACGGTTGAGCTACGCTCGCTTTCACTGCAACCCACCATTAAACTTGATTTTTATGGTTTTTTGCTTTGTGTATGTGATGTGATGGTTGCTACAACTTTTTTGTACTGGCTTTTTAGATTTGAATAAATAATAATGTGAATTTATATATGAAATAAAGTTACTCAATCTTTTTCTTTCTTCATTCATTCTCTATTTTGAAAATCGATAGGTTTTGTGAATTTTTGAATGGTAGTGTTGTGTTGATGAAATGGTGGTGGTCGTAGAAAAACAAGAGAAGGATAAGAGGAGAGAGATGAGAGAGATTTCACTGATGAGAGGGTTTTTTGGGTTGGAGGAGAAAGGAGTTTTGATTTTGGGTTGAGGGTAAAATGGTCACTAAAATGTTGAATATTAATAAGGATATGTACCACATCAGTAAATATGATATGTCATGTTAAAAAATTAACGGAATTAAAAACGAGGAATTATAACAACTAATTTTGAAAATACAAGGACTGCGAAAGAGATATTATTATATATCAGGGACGGCCATAAATTTTGCCAAAAAAAAAATTGATGCCGAAAAAGGAGTAGAGGGGTGGGTTGGGGGTCTGAGAAGTAAAGGAAGGAGATGGGGCTTTGGGTTTATTTTAGTGTTGGTTTTGAGTTTTGATTGGGTTAGTTTTGGGTTTTGGTGGGTGGGTTTGAGTTCTTTAATTTTTGTCTTCTATATATTAAAAATGCTAAGATGTCAGAAATAAAATGTAATTTCTAACGTGTCACTTGATCGAATGTATAGATATGTTAAACTGTAATTTCTGACATGTCACTTAGTTGGATTTTAACCGTTTATTCTAAACTGAATAAGAGGTTTTGATCTTGCCTTGAAAAAAAAAAACCTAAGTTTTGTAATTGTCTTGAAAAAAAATCATTTTTGTGTATTCTATGAACAAAGTTGAAAACTTTTGTAACTGTGGGTGTTATTAACTCATCAATGGGTTGCGCCATTTTGCCATATATCCACAATTTTCTGAGCAAACTTGCATATCAACGATGAATGGGAAAGAGTTGCAGCAGGTTTTCCTTCAGATTATAATTTTCAATTATCATCGTAATTAAATCATTCTTCAAGCTCTAATGGCTTGAAATATTTGCCATCAATTAGATAAGTGCCTAATGCAAGTCGAACGGCCCACACATCCTTCGGCTTTCTTGATACAATTCTGCACCAGAACACAATTATTCATTCAATCTCCGACGAGAAGCTTAAACTGTAAATCCAAAACTCGGTTGCGTAAGATATTTCAATCAATATGAAAATTCATGTTACATGTATCATAATTATGATAAATTATATCATACAATTGGACGTGACATAACTACAATAAAAATAAAAAATGAAACTCGTATCAATTACTTCGTGTTATAATTGTATATTCTATAATTAGGCCGATCATGACATGTTATAATTGCATACTTTATAGTTGTGTAATCGGATTATCGGGTTAGAAACAAAAAAAAAATCTTTTAAAGGAGTCGATAAAATAATATAATAAAACTACACGTATAACAATCAAAACTTGTTCACGATATAGTTGATTATCTGAGCTAGTAATGAGTTACCTTCCGACATCACCGGGCTTGACTAAGCCAGAATTAATTCTGAGACATGGCACAGATGCAGCGGTCTTTATCATCACCGGAGCCTCGGTGACGATAACTGGTGAACCTATCTCCAGCTTGACTGCTTTCGCCGGCAACTTTGTCTCCGATGATTCCTTAGATTCATATCTAATGGCAACATTGAAGCTTTGATTCTGAGTTTTTACTTCGTTGAACTGGAAGATTGAATTGGTAGACGTTTTGCAGGAGATTTTGGTTGTGGAAGAGGATAGTGCCATGAGCCGGGTTCTTTAGTGGCCGACTTATTAGGATAATATTATGAAGTGTGGCTCACACTTGACGGACATTTATATAATCGTGGACTCAAACGACCGCAAAATTTTGAGGGATTTTTAAACAAATACACAAAATTTACACAAACACTAGGGCCAATTCCATCCACACAATACTAACAGTCACAAAATGAGTTAATTATGTCATATGCTTCAAATGAAATTAAGATTTTAATAAAAATATAAATATTAATTTTGATAAATAGAAATACGTTCAAATTTTTTTAAAAATGTCAGATTAGGATTTTTAGAGATTTTCGGAGATATTTGAAGACCGAAACTTTTAGAAACTATTAAGTTTAAAAGATATCAGATAAAAACTTTTAGAGATATTTAAAAATCAAAAATTTTGAGAACTACTAAAAAATTTTGGAGACTTTTTAAATTTGATATTTTTAAAAAATTTAAAAAATATTTTGATTCCTTAAAATTTATTTAAATTGTACCCAAAAATTAATTTATATATCATTTCGAAATTAATATGTGATTCTCCCTCCCAAAAGTATGCTGTTTAACACAGCAAAGCCCAATCCAGCTGTCACAGCCACTCAAATTGACAGAAATGGCCCAGTAGATGACAATTTGACAATTGCAACAACAACGACAAAACTGTCCGCATAGCGGTTACTCTTAAAAAGTGCACTTACTATTTTGGCCCGAAGTAATTCGCAATCTCTATTACAACATTAAATTTTAAAATCTCAAATATCATTAGTCAGAAGTAACAGAACAGGTCAAATTTAATGACTTGACATGTAGAATACATGCCAACATAGCTACAAGAGACTATACTCTAACTTACAACGTTTAAGAGTAAGAATGCAATAATTCTTTTAAAAACTCAGTAACATAATGTAAAATTACGAATTATCTCGAGAACAAAATAATAATTATTCCCTAAAAACCAGTAATTGAGGAGAAATATTACAGAAGCCCTACAACCGAATGTTGTAGGAAATTATTATTTGTAACCAGCTTCCGAGTTTAATTATAGACTAAAATCTTTAAACAATTTAGGCTTAATATCTGAAATTGTCATGAAATGTTAATCCTGAAACTATATGAGCATCGGCCACGGGGAAGAAAAATGAAATTTTGGCAGAGAGGAAAATTAGAGAAAACAAGCTTGATCATAATAAGGCACTGAAGTAGCTCTGTCCCATTTCCTCGTGTTAGCAGATTCTATACGTTTCATTCACATCCTTCTCCAAAAGGAGCTAAGCACCAATTACAACATTGGAGAATAGAACAAAGCTAACTTAAATTGAAAACAAAAAGAAAAGAAAAGAAACAGGTGGGGTGCTACACTGTTTGTAAGAAATTGCAGGGATAAATGACAACAAAACCTTTACAAACTATACAAAATTATAAGTATTGTTGAAACTTGCTTTCTTTCTTTCATTCTTTTTTTCTAACTGCGGAAATAAATCTTCACCTCCCTGCCCTGTGGTTAGCCCCATCATATGTGTATTTGTAAACTACTACTTCTTCAAGTACCTAAGGTAAGGATCTTGAGCAATGGTCAAAACATCTGGTCTATCTGCTTGGTTATATGTCAGACATCGACGAATCAAATCCTGCAACAAATAAGCAATGCACGCTACATTATATCACGAACGGAAAGTCTTGCTGCAACAACGAACAACTATTTGGAAACAAGAGAATATTGTAGATATGCTATTTAAACATTATCAAATCCAGAAACTGAACTAGACAGCATTGAGACTTAAGATGCATAAAATACGAGGAAATTTGAAGGGGCATGTTCAGAACTCTCCCCTGCACAGTGCAATCTAATTGGAAAAACAAAATTACAACGGCGTAAAAATGATTTCTGATATACACACTCCATTGGACTTAAGCTGGCGTATTGTCGAAAGAAAAAACTTCTACTCTCAAGTTCTGAGAACATTGCATACCATAATAGGAGCGCACAACAACGAGAAACATGAAGTGATAGCAACAAGAAGCAAGTCAACCTCACCTTTGCCTCATTTGAGACGGTAGGCTTCGAAGGAAATTCAACCCTGCGAGCTTTGATGATTGTGTCTTCACGTAATATTCGTTCTTGAGTCTGGTCATGCCCGAAAGGTCGTCTGCCAAAGAGCATTTGGTAAAACAGAACTCCAGCTGACCAAACATCAACCTGTCTCCCATGAAAGATCAGTGTTGTATAAGGTCAAGCAGGTATTTGTCTACAATAATTACAGCTAGTCCAAGTGCTTCAGCAGACAGAATTTATTATCTTTTTAGGTAAAAGCACAAAATTGCTAATCGTAGATGATCCAAATTAAGACAGGTAAAATTTTATATGAACTCCTCAAACCCAAATAATGCAGTTTCACATGCTTCAATATCCTTGGGAGGGGTGGGAGAAGGGAAAAGGGAAAAAAGAGAGGGAGATATCTGACCTTGGAAGATATTAAAGGCGTCTTGCTCAGCTCGAAGCATTCCGGTGGCAAATACCTAAAATTGCAACAGGTAAAACATCAACATGTGCATAAAAGTTGACGAAACTACCTCATATCAAAAAGTCTCAATCGAATTAACAATCATATTTCTATATTGATGTGCACAAATGCTGATCTCCGGTTACCACATGACTTGTATATATTATTAGTCAAAACAGCACTTTCAGCATCAAAACACAGCAAATATTTGAAAAAAAAAAATGTTAACATCAAAGCAAATTACAAATGACAAGCTATTTGCATTACTCACCAATATGTTCCAGCACCCTGAGATGTTAGTTCCATTCCTTGGGATCCAACATCGTCCTCCACTATCTTGCTAAGACCAAAATCAGTAACTTTTGCAACACCAAGTTCATCAAACAAAACATTGCCGGGTTTTAGATCATAATGGATAATCTTCTGGGATCTCTTATTTAAGTATACGAGACCTTGAAATATCTGGACAATGATGATTCTAGCTTCTTTCTCAGGTAATATAGGCGTTGCCTTGAGAACAGCATCAAGATCTTTACCTGAAATAAAAAGTTGAGCAGACTGCACAAATTCAGTACCACACCTAATTAAATTCTAGTAGATCAATCACATGATCAAAGGATTTTGCGTTATACCACTACAATACTCAATGACAGTGCAGAATGTATTGTGGTCTATCTCAAAAATATCCCAGAGCCTGACAATGTGATTATGCACCAAAGTTTTGTGAATATTGTACTCCCGTATTGCATGACGTATGTAACTTTGCTTCTTTTCCTCACTCCACTGAGCATTCAGACCATGCAGCTTACAAGCAACGTATCTATGCTCTATCAAGTCATAAGCCTGCTGGAAATTTCTTACTTCAAATCACTGCAAAAACATATGTTTTAACTTTTGCCAATATCGGCAAAAAAAGAAAAGAAAAGAAAGATTCGAGAAGGAGAGATCTAGGTTCTGGTATCGACGAAGTTTCGGTCTAAATACTGGTTAAGGTTTCAATAATAAGATATATTACTTGCTGAAATTCTGACCTTATAAACCTCACTAAATCCCCCCTTGCCAAGAAGGTTTAGAAGGGCGTATCGGTGATTTAAAATCTGAAAATTATTAAAACGGGAGCCAT
>CAODLS011517767.1:0-28041 GCA_948243855.1 Flueggea neowawraea
TTGTACTATACGATTGGGCTTCCTTTCGCCGTTGATAACAGAACTTAATGTTGTTGCTAGTGTATTGTCTCTTGTTTTGGAACACAATTGGTCTTACGTTGCTATTAATTCTGATTCTCAACTTGCGGTCGATATTTGCAATTCCACTTTACATTGGCGTGGACATCACCAAGATTTGATTAGGCAGATAAAAGCTCTGCCCCAAACAACTTATTCATCTCTGTGTTATGTGGGTAGGGATAGTAATCTTGTAACAGATTGGGTTGCCAAACATGATCTGTATCAGCCTGTGGGCTCCCATGATTTTATTTCTTTACCTCGTGTTCTTTTGAACCTGTTGTACTATGATAAAGTCTATTTTTGTAACCACGGTATTCCTCCGCTACAAGTGAGGATTATCAATAAAATCTAACGAGGTGACGTCCTCTTTCATTTAAAAAAATAGTAATTAACTTATTTATTAGTGCTAAAATCGCCTCCACTACTAAATAATCAAAACTCATTTTTTTACGAAAACTAATGTATAGAAGAAAAATAATACGACTTTCATATTTAACGTACACCAATTAAAAAAAGAACTTACATAATAAAATTTTTTCAACTCTTAAAATAATATATTATTTTTTTGAACATATAGTAATATTCAAAAATCGTGCTCCTTTTTTCAAGTTTTTACTATTTAGAGCAACTCCAACCCAATATATGGATTGTGTTTAATGTAAAAATAGAGCAAAAATACCTCTCCAAGGCAACCTCATTTTTCTTTTTTTCTTTTTATATTTGATACAGTGTCAAGCTACATATAATGTGACACTGTAGCAACACAAAAAAATTATTTTTTTTATTATTTTTTTATTTTTTAAAACTACATAATTAATTTTACTTAACAAATAATTAAAAAAATTAAATTTGTTTGTAATTTGTGAAAAAAAAATAATAGTAAAAAATATAATTTAGGAAGAATATTGAGAGAATATTTTTTTTCAGAGTTATAAATAAAATTATGGATTAGAAATGTTTTTACTGTAGATACTATATTTTTGTGACAAGTTATACAAAAATAGAGTTTTAGATTGAAGATGGCCTTAAAAATCTACTACTCATGAAAAAATATATGTTACGTGTTTCTTTATTGCCAAATAAGCTTCTGCCATAAATAAACAATTCGAGTTCATTTTTTTCATCTTAATGTAATTGAAATATATTTTTTTAGGGAAAAAAAAAGAAAAATGAACATGGAAAATGATGCATATCAAGATATCAACATGAACCATGCTTAATAGTCATGAATATAAAAGGATGGTCCATGCAGTATTTCGAACGGGATAAAATAGAATTCCTACCATTTTTCTTTTTATTTCTACAAGTCACTAATCATGCTTTACTCATTTAAAAACTGTTCTAAAAACGGTTTTATAAGCTAATTCATGTATTATATGGAATTATATATGCATAGCTTTTGAAAATCCACTACTTAAAAATTGTTCATTGTTGACCCAAATTTCCTCTACATTATCCTAATTTGTACTTAAAACATCACTTCAAAATCAACCCACAGAAAAAGAAAAGAAGCCGTATAGGATTTGTGTTGATAATTACTTTAATTAATATGATTGTAAGCAAGTGTGTTTAATAAAGAAAGAACCTGAAATGAACCAATCCCTATTTATTTGGGTTGATTCGTCTGCTTGATTGTCAATTAGCTCCACAATTACAAGTTGGTTAGGTGATGATGCGAACTCATTTTGTTTTTCTTATTTTTAATATTATATGTTTTCGTATATTAGTCTTCAATAAAGAGGTTTATACGTATATTAGTCTCATGAAAATATTATAGTAAATTAAAACTTTCAAGTCAAATAAACTCTACTTTCTTACAACTTATCATTGAATTAACTTATAAAAAAAACTTATGATTGAATTGTTTACAAATTTAACTTAAGCATAATAATTCCCAAAGGTTGTCAAAAGTAGAATTTGAAATTTAAAAAGAAATAATTAGTATAAAAATAGAAACGTTCAAATTATTTATTGACGTGAGTACTCACTCTTTACAAAACTCACTCTAAAAAAATCAAATTATTTAACTCCAATTATTAGAAAAGTTATGGCTATGTTTAGTTTAGAAAATATATTTCTATTTTCTATTTTGTTTCTATTTTTTGAAAATTAAAAATATTTAGAAAATGTGTTTGCTAATCAAAAATTTTTTTGAACATTTTTTTTTATTTTTCTATCTTTTTTTATTTTTTTAGAAAATAATAAAAATTTGTTTTAACTAAACAACCCCTATGCTTTTCCCATCTAACATTTTTTTTTATCTAGCTTTAAGATAATTAAATCTTATATCCCTAATTATTTTTATTATTGTAATAATAAAAATAATAAATTATTTGTGCATACTCATATTGTTTTATACATATTTGATATTTTAGATTTTAAAACATTGTCATCATCTCTAATCTTTTACTATACAATCTACTATTCTACCAAAAACAAAAATTATCATCTTTTAAAGTATAATTGCTCAGATAAATAACCATTTTAAGATTTCTATCCATAAATAAAAGTGTTATTAACGACGGATTAGGCAACTAAAAATATTATATTGTACCACACAAAACATCCCCAACTAAAAATGTTCAAAACACCACTTAAGAGGCAATGAAAATAAGGAAAAAAGAAACAAAAAATAAAAAAAATGCACTGATTGTACCTTGCAAGTACTCTTACCTGTACCTCTCAACCTCTCCCATCATCACCTTTCCATGTGTCCATTCCTTTCCCCTCCTTTCTTTACTCTCTCCCTCTTCCTTTATATACCCCTCCTCCCTCTCCTCTCTTCTCCATCACTCTCTCATCTCTCTCTCTCTACTCAACACTCAAAAACCAACATACACTCTCTCTCTTTCCTCAATTATACTCTCCAAGTTTGCCACTTTCCTTCCAAACAAGTTTGCTACTCTTAACAATCTCTAAAGAAGTATAGCCATTTGTTCAATGCAAGTTTTTTGAAATCTTCAACAAGGTGAACCCTTTTTGTCAATTCAAGTTTCTTTGCAAGTTTCTTGTCAAGCTCTTCCCTTTTCCCCATATTCCCTAAATACCCTTTACCAAACCAGTTTTCTTCATCCAATTTCCTCCGGAACCACCTTCCGAGTTTGCAACTTTATCATCAAGTTCTCAACTTTCTGGCTTCCCAAACGAAACCCATTTCCTCAAATCCCCAAACTACCGCTCCAGGTTCCTCACTTTTTCACTCCTTCACCAGAACCCATCTCTCCAAATTCCCAAAATACCCTTCCAAAATTGCAACTTTAGAGCGAACACCGTCTTTAACCAAATCTATCAAACAATCAATGAAGCATTTAATCCGCCGCCTCTCACGGGTCGCCGACTCCTCCCAGTACAGTCTTCTAAGATCCGATTCGCAAACCCGGCCCCGATTTTCCCGCTCAGCACGCCGATCCGAGTCGTCAATTAGGCCATCACTGAAGGCGCGGCGAGCCGCCAGAGCCAAGCCGGTGCCGGAGGGACACGTGCCGGTGTACGTCGGCGACGAGATGGAGCGGTTCGTGGTCAGTGCGGAGTTACTGAACCACCCGGTTTTCATCGGGTTGTTAAACAAATCGGCTCAAGAATACGGGTACGAACAGAGGGGTGTGCTTCGGATCCCATGCCACGTGCTGGTTTTCGAGCGCTTGATGGAGGCGCTCTGTCTAGGGGTTGAGTCGCATGACTTGGAGGATCTGATCAGTGGCGGTGGGTTATACGGCGTCGACGGTGATGAATACTTCTGATGCGTCCGAGTTTTTTTTGGTTTATAGGAGGAAACGACAGGTCGCTCTGGGTTTTTTAAATGGATTTTGTATATAGTCTTGTTACTTTTTAACCTTGGCGATTACAGGGAGAGGAGTTTTATTTTTTTTTTAGTTGTTCATTGTATAGAAAATTAAAATAGCAATGGAGGATAAAAAAGATAGGAATTTACTTGTTCTTATTTTTTTCCCTAATTTTTGTTGGGTTTTGAGAAATTGAATTTTGCTGTCTTTTCAGTATTTTTAATTTCATTTTATGGTGAAATTTGTCGATTTACTTAAATTTAGAATCATTTTTTTTAATTGAATCACATTCACTTACTAGGCTTTGAACTCTCTGATAGGCTTTGAATTCACGACCTCAGAGGTAATATTAACTCAACCATCCACTGCTACCTAAATTTTAAATCAAATTAAAAATCTAAAATATATTAAAACATCAAGGTAATTCATATAAGTAGTGGTTCTCAGGTGGCACGCCGCCGCCCGCTGAAGGAATATATATTTGGATCTGTGTGTTATTTTGGACATATTGGGGGGGGGGTGTTTAATCATTTTGCGGAATATGCTAAAGAATTAAGCCTTTGAACCATAGTCTTAATTTAGATTAGTTAATCATTAAATTATTTTAATCACTAACATTGAAGAATGAAGATTGTAATAGCTGATAAAAAAATATAATCTCACTACCTCTTGTCAAATTCTTTTTCTAATTTTTTTTAGGTCGAACAACTTGCGTTTAAACAATTGCAGTAACTTTGAAAACACTTGCGATTTCCTTTAATAATCGATCTACTAAAAATAAAAATAATAGCAATGGTTTATTATTTGTGGAAGATTTTAAAAGTAAAGAAAATTATTGCTTTTTAGAATTATAATATACCAAACAAATATGCCAAGAATTTCTTAATTTAAGGAATATTAAATGATCCCATATGGATAGATCAAAATCAAATTGATGATATGTTTCTTTCAAAATGGTTAAATCATATATTACTTTTTTTAAAAAAAAATCAAGTCATCACCAACTTTATCTACTTTTACTGCCCCAATTCCACTGAAGGGTCTTTCTTGCTTCACTACCTACTCCACATTTGCTTTATTTCGTCCTACAATCAAATTTTCTTTCATGAATTGGTTAGAATTAATAAAAGAATTAACCAATTTTGAACTAATCAAACCAAATTAATGAATTTCTTTTCTCTTTTTCTTCCTCCCTTTATTCCTTCAATCTTTCAATTCAAACTTGGTTAGAATTAATTGTTTTCCCTTTTTGTTAGAAAAAAAAAAAAGAAACCTCCGCAAATTCCCAAGTTTGAAACGAATAATTTACCTTTAAAATTTCTCAATTTATGGCTCATTTTGGGCACTGTAAAAAACCAAAATTATGCAATAAAATTCTCAACATAACTTATACATGTTGTCTATTTTTTTTCATCTAATTAATTGTATTCGCAATTTATTAATGCATCTTTGCATTAATTTGTAGTAGATGATATAATTATGAAGTAATTGAAAGGCATCCATACTATGATGAAATCGTAAGGAATTTTCCTTTCTTGATTAATTAGATATAGTTTAGAGCTTACTATATTGCTCTAAATAGATTTTAACTATTAAATGGCAAGGTTTTGAGTCTTATATAACAACACTTATCCAAGAAATAAATATTTGCTTAATTACTGGTACGTAGATTGTCGTTGAGTTACTCTGCATTATGGTTCAATAAATTTTAATCTCGCAGTTCAAAACTTAAGTCAGTGTAGCTGAGTTAGATTGTATATGGTGCCACTTGATAACTGAATTGGCATAGCTGGATTGATTGTGAGGTGGAGTAATTCTTTTTCTCAAAAAAAAAAAAAGAAACTAGCTCTACTATCAAACTGATTATTTACTCTTTATAAAAAGCTAATAAATCTTAGTAGAAAAGCAAGTTTTAGACAAAGAGGAGTGAAACATGCACATAATCCGTCAGTTAATGTGGGAAGATTAATACGAATTATTAAGGGAACTGTCAAAACGGTTGTATTCAAAGGGAGACTTAATTACAATACTAACAAAGATTACTTGCTTAAGTCAAGGAGGTCTTTCCTCACCTAAAACAAATGTTGACATGATTATGATGCCTCTAATTACATACATCTGCCACCTAATCTCCTTCTTTCTTTCTTTCTTTTTTTTTTTTTTTTGATTAGGTCATTTGGAGTTGTGTGCGTATGCATGAATAATCTTACCCATCACTGCTTAAATTTTATTTTATTTGATTCCCTCAATAATTGCCTCTAACCCCTTATACAAGTTTGGAGAGAAAAAAAAAACACTCAGAGAGAAATTATATCCTCTCTCGTTGATTTGATTAATTTTTAGTCATACATGAGCACACTTTATTACAAAATTTAATTAGCCACTTGGCATATAACAAATAAGTATAATTAGCATGAATAAAATTGTTCAAATTTGGAATAGAAAAAGATAAATGATTAGGTCATATAATCAATTAAAGTCATGCATTTACATGTTTATTAAAACTTTTTATTTTCATTAGAAAAAGGTGCATATGACCATCAAAAATAAAAATTCGGTATATATATATATTAGAAAAGACAGTTATCCCAAAAAACTGTTAATAATTTAATTCCGCAAATAAATTTAAAGCAATTCTTAATATAGTGTAACTAGCTAGAATGTGTACAGAAACCTACCAAAAAAAAACATAATGTGTACAGAAATTTAATAAATTGTAAGATCTTCTCTATTTAGTTGAAGAGGTATTTTCATGCTGAATCACCATACTAATAAAGTACTTGAAAGAAGTTGTCAAAGATTTGATCAATTAGTCGTTAAAAATTAATATAAAATTCTCCTAGTTGGTATGTAATCTTCATTATTGTTCAAATGATATGTATTGGTAAGTCCCATATATCTTTGCTTGCATGTATATATAATGTGTGTACTCCTTCAAATAAAAGTAATCATGATTTAATTAGTTTGATTTCTTAATTAATTTCCTTATTTTGGTGTAAATTGTTCCTATATCGAATTAAATTAATAAATTTATTATTCATAATATGTAATATTTGACTGCAAAATTAAAAAGTGCTAATCAATCTTCAATTAATATATGTATTGCATATGTAAACAACATGTGACTTGAATTATGCAATTAACCAAAACATTGTCGTTCTTTAAATTTTCTGATTGGAAATAATTAAAAATGAAAATGCAATTCTTAATTTAAAGTCGTCACACACTAGGCTTCTACTAAGCTTCAATTATAAGAATAATTAGTTGGAAACAGTTAATACAATAAAACCTTTATATAAGAATAGTTTTGAGGCCAAATTAATTGTATTCTAATTGAGATGTAATAACTAAATAGAGGTAGTGTTACAAAAAAAAATTCTAACACCCAAAAGTGTCAACTTTAACAACAATAACAGTAAGAACTCTCTAATAATTATTTTTCAAAAAATATTTATATAAAGTTGTTTGACACATTAATTTACTTTTTGCTAAAGGAAGAGGAAATGATATCACTTGAAATTAGTTTAGATAAGAGGCTGTATACATAGTTTTTATAGAATATTTAATGGAAATAATTAAAGAAAGTATAAAATATTTAGACTTTAAACTAGAATTAGTATGTTTCCAATTCTACATAGATAAGTATAAAAGTATTTTATAGGTAAATGTAATAATCTTTTAAAATTATTATTATCTCTTATATCAATATAACATTATATATATATATATATAGAGGTATATTTTCTTAATGCAGGACTTAAAAAATTTATAAATTATTAGAATTTAGAGGTTATTCTTATTTAAAAGTTGCCCAAATCGGGACCAAATTTTTTTATAATAAAATAGATGTTATTCTTATATAGAGTATTCATGTATTGAGGTTCTACTATATGTAGAACTTCCGTTTTTTTCTAAGGAGATCCTAACTGTCCAATATTAATAACATAAAGTACATTTATTTTTTCCCTCTCTTTAATTCCATTTTGGAGTGATCTCCAAATGCATGTAATGCACAATGTGGAAAATTTTGAAAAATAAAAAATAAGAATTGATGATGTGGGTTATAGAGATAACAGGTAATCAAGTTAGTGGGTTAAGGGTCACAAACAAGAAATCTTGATTAAGTGATTAGAGAGAATCGTTGTTTTGCTTTGGTGTGCATGTTAGTTGATGAATCCACAAACCAAATGGCTCTTAGCTTCACCACAACTTTCTAATATACAAGACGACAATAACTAATCACTACTGCTGAGCATATACACTGATAATCAAAGCCTTATCATTTCAAAAAAAAACACCAATCTTAATTAATTAATTTATCATGGGGATCGGCTAAACAACAAGTAGTGGAGATCAATCAACAGTTAATCACTTTACTTAAGGAGTGGATCAAGAAAATTATGGACCCACTTTCATGATTCGATGCCTGAATTCAGACAAACATGGATTTGGCAATGAGCAAATATTGTTCGTGGCCCTACTCTTTTTTATAACAATAAGATATTCAAATTTTACGTTTATTTTATGATACGTATACTATGAAATATATTGAAATTGATCCAAAACACTTACGGATTAAATCAATAATTTTAAACAACTGGTTCAACCTCAAGAATAGTCATCAACTTTGTCAAGGGAAACCGACGTGAAGATAACGCAGAACAAAGAACAATCACACAAGAACACAAGATTTACGTGGTTCGATCAATAATCGATCTACGTCCACGGACAGAGCACAAATATTTTATTATTCAGAGTTACTACTTGGCCAAAAGACCCAAGATTGTTCTCAAACCACCTATTTATAGTATACAATGAAACCCTAACCAAAATAGGCCACCTAAAATCCTAATACAAGTATTAGAACCATTCCTAAGTAGGAAAACAAGTTCAAAATAGGTTACAAGAGCAAACCGGGTAAGACACGTCAAAATTCTACAAGACACGGTCGAGTCATCGTGTCCGTGTAATAACCAGCAAGACACAGTTTGGGACATGGCTGTGTCCCAGGCCGTGTAATCCACTGCCTCGTCATTCCTTGGTCTTTTTGTCTCCAATCCGTCTCATTTCGACTTTGCTTCATCAAATATCAATCATGGTTTCAATCTTGATCAAGAAAATCAATTTCAACATTAACAATTCTCCACATTGAAGTGAATTTTCTTCCTTACACAACTCATCCATAGAATTACTCCTCTGCCACACCACCCCGAAGGACCTAAAGTCCTGTAACAACGAACCAAGTCTATCTCGGACTTGCCTCCACTAGCGCTAGCTTTCCATCCACTCCTAACAATACACCACCCTGCATCTTTTCCTGTGTCCTCCAGTGATGGCCTTTTATCATCACCAACACAATTTTCATGCCTTGGTATACTTGTTGTTAGACCTTGTGAATCAACCTAATCAATCTTTGCCTGTTTCGGAGTCTCGATCACAAACTTCACCCGTTTTCCAGCAGAACTCACAACAGTCCTTAAATCATTAGCAACTACCGAGTTGTCAATCAAGGAGTAAATGTCATTCCGCAATTTACCCTTCATCACACCTGAAGATCCCTTGCACACCCGAATTCTTTCACCTCTTCCTGAGAAACTATAACCATACTTTGACAAAGTACCAACAGAAATCAAGTTCCTTTGCAACCCAGGGACATACCAAGCATCAAGTTTTCTGACCTTCCCGTCATGCATCTTAATCTTCAAAGAACCACTACCTTCAACACTCAGCTTCTCACTATCTCCCAATTTAACACTGCATTTTCATTCTTTAAAAGAATCAAATAGTTTTCTGGAAAAAGTCATGTGATAAGCTGCACCAGTGTCAATAATCCAGCTATCTTCAGATCTATATGCAGAAACAGTCAACACTTCACTACTCTCTCCCTCATCAGAATTATCCTGAAATTTCACAGAATTATTCTGAACAACTGCTGCACTTAATTTTCCCTCGTTTCTCCTATGTGGACAATTATTTTTCACGTGTCCAATCTCCTTACAGTGATAACACATCAAACCATGATTCTTACCCATTCTATTGCCCTTACTCACTGTTAACCCGGACTCCATTCTGTATCCACCCGAACTAGAAGTTAACCTCTTCAGTTATTTGGACAACAAAGTATCCTCCACATCATTAACAAAACTTCCATCTCTACCATACATGATAGTATCAACAAAACTCTCATATGACTCAGGCAATGAATGCAACAGAAACATAGATTGATCCTCATCATTAATTTCAACACCAACACCTTTCAAATCTAATACAATCCTATTAAATTTACCAAGATGTCCGTTTACCTGCATGCCTTCTGACATCCTTAAGGTATGCAGTCGTTTTTTCTGATAAAGCTTGTTCGATAAGGATCTCTTCTGATACCTACTTTTCAACTTCTTCCACAAGCCTGCTGCAGTAGTTTCATTAGTCACCTCCCTCAAGACTTCATCCGCCAGACTCAATAGAATGACATTATGCGCTCTCTTCACAGCCTTCGCTTTCTATACCGCTGTCAGTTTTACCGGTAATTTCTCTTCACCTTCAATCGCCTCCTCACACTTCTGCTGAACCAGAATCGCCTTCATATTTAGCTTCCACATCGTGAAATCATTCGAACCATTAAATTTCTCAATATCGAATTTATACGAAGACATCTTCTTTCTGCAAAACGAACCCAAAGTTTATGAACAAACTTTTGTGGCTCTGATACCACTTGTCATGGGAAACCGACAATTGAAGATAACGCGGAGCAAAGAGAAATCATACAAGAACACAAGATTTACGTGGTTCGATCAATAACCGATCTACGTCCACCGGCAGAGCACACATATTCTATTATTCAGAGTTACAACTTGGTCAAAAGACCCCAAGATTGTTCTCAAACCACCTATTTATAGTATATAATGAAACCCTATCCCAAATAGACCACCTAAAACCCTAATACACGTATTAGAACCCTTCCTAAGTAGGAAAAAATGTTCAGAATAAGTTACATGGGTAAACCGGGTAAGACACAGTCGAGATCCTCCAAGACACGGTTGAGTCATCGTGTCCGTGTAATAACCAGCAAAAAACGGTCTGGGACACGGCCGTGTCCTTGGTCTTTTCGTCTCCAATCCGTCTCATTTCGACTTTACTTCATCAACTATCAATCATGACTTCAATCTTGATCAAGAAAATCGACTTCAACATTAACAAACTTTTTTCTATAAATCAAGTTATAGAGTTAGCGTTATTTTAAGTTTCTTCGAGGCTTATTAATTTGCGACATTGACATATTGACAATTATTAGTAGAATATTGCGGTGTCACATCTCCACCTTGCAAAAGTATATACATGCATGTAATATTCATTGAATTGGTTGAATAATGGACAAAAATCAATTAGGAAATCAAGAATTGTCAATCAAATTCAACTAGTCAAAACTGAGAAAAATTTTAATTGAGAAGTGTAGCCAAGTGAGTTTACTTTACTTGAGCCTATATTTCTTATGGATCGATCATTATCGATCTAATTTCCTAGCTAGTTCGGTTAATTTTATATACATACATTTAATTGACGTATTTCCCATTCATTTTGAAATTTCACCCAATAAATTAGTTATGTTTTTATTTTGGGGATATATGGAGCTTTTTTATTTTGTTTTGAATTAAAGTTCATATTTGAAGAGGAAGGGCATAGAAATTAGGAAATGAGTGTACGTTTTGAGGTGTCATGAAATTATTTTACAAAAGAAAACAAGAGACGAAAAGTCCTAATACATAGAATGACAGAGTGTTTAAATTTACCAACTCGTATCAATCAATCTGTAAGAATCTTATTTTTGCCTTCTTCTGTAATATAAAATAAAAGAAATTATCTAACATTCATATTTTTGTTAGTAAGATACCATAAAGATGAGGGTCTATTTTTTATTTTGAATATACTATAATTAATTTCATTTAACTTAATTGTAATCAGCTTGCTTAAAAATTAAGTTAATGAAATCATAGATCGTGCCTAAATTCTTTAATTTTCAGGTCGTTCGCCAAGATCAATAGGAGAAATTTGGAGTACATTTCGAGAAGAAAATCTTTTAATTGAGCAAAAGTTATTGTTTATAAATGTTGACCACTGTGATCAATTGGAAGAGTATTAATCTAATGAAGAAAAAGTAAATTAATTAATGATCTCATTATTTAACAATATTAACTTATGTATGATGAATTGCGACTTTGAACTTGACATAGTATGAACTCATTTAGTTAATAATTAAATATTATGATCATGTTATGATAAGGCGATGGAAAAAGAAAGAGAAGTACTCAAATGTACATTAATCTCTAGAAAGATACGAGAATATGAAGCTGTGTACAGCTTTATCATAGTCAAAACTCATGAAAATAAAATACTTGATATTCTCCAACTCTGCGTAGTTGCGATGTAACTTTCTAAATAAATTAAAATATAAGTAAATATATTTAATGTTCATGATTGAATCCTATGATTGTGTAATACGTAATGTAACCACCGATATGGATTCTTCTAACGAGATACCACTTCTAAATTTGTTGCATTTGAATTTTTTTTTTAAACGAGTTGCATTTTTTGATAAATAATTTTTTCCCCGTAAGAAGTTAAGCTCTTAGCTTCTCAATGTTAAAGTTGATTTCAGTAATAATGGATTACAAACTGATTGGTTGAAACGAGTTGTATTTGATTTACGTCATATATATTTATTGAATATCTTTCTTCGCAATTCATTGCCCTAGTTGTAGTACACTAATTTTTGCCGTCAATATTTCTACTTCACATAATTTATCGAGTATATATCGAACCTTCAAACTTTTAATATTTAAATAAAAAATTAATACACTAATTTGCATTAAGAATAAAATCCTTAACTTTTAGCAATGAAAACAATTCAAAAACTAAGTCATAAGCTTATTGGTATAACTAATTAACAATAATTTTACCAGCCCTATTTGTATTACTTTAAGGTTACACCAGCAGTAAAAGACTTATTTCAACCAAATTTTAAGTATAGAGAAGTTTTAGATTTCAATAAAGACTTTGTTGTCCATTGATGGATAAGAAAAAAGACATTTTATCCGAATTAAATCTAAATTAGTCACGTATACGGGGTGATTAAAAAAAAAAAGGTTTTACTTGAAAATTTGCTTAGTCATTGTGGCTTTCAATGTAGTTTTGTGATAAGAGAGAAAAATATTGATAAAGTGAATGCGGTCGTGATGATTAATTAAATCATAATAATATATAGGCGTGATTGAACAGTAGCATGGAAATTCATAACCATAATTAACGCTAATCGCACATGGCTTAGCATGTAGACTCACGTACCATTTTATTAATCATTGTCATTAATTTACACTATAAAGCTACATATATTGGTCTTATTATTTTCTTTTAATTTCTTCTTTTTGGAGAAACCAAGGAATTTTTGCTGTTGATTAGTTGGTTTAGTTTGATCTGAAGTAGTTATCGAAGATCCAAGAAAGCCTAAGATGTCAAGATTCGCATGTTAATGTATGATTTGGGTCACATGGGTATGGTTTGATCACTATTTAGATCTCTTTCTCACAAGTCACTTCAATCTTCTATGGCAAACAATCAATAATGACTCAAATAGTTTGTTTTTCTTAATTAATAATAATTAATAATCATTAACTTCCCTTAACTTCCTCCATGTTACCACTTGGGATTCAAGTACTTCCAACTTCCCAACACATGCAGTCATATTCCCTCTATCCCATAAAAATATGTCAAAATACTTTTTTAAATAGATTAAAAAAATTAGTCAAATTAGTTAAAAGCATTAACTTTGAAAAAAACTTTCTAATATGCCCTCCACATTATCTCACCAATTTAAAACTTTTATATTATGTGTACTTAAATAAGGGTAATTTTGTCTAATCTCTTATAACTACTAATCTAAAAGTATAAACAAGTCTATATATTGAAACGAATAAAAAAGAAAAAGTGACCAATATCTATGGGACGAAAGGAGTATGTTTTTCTCTAGCATGGAGGTGTTATTGGATCATAACAAAGTACTATAAAATTCATCCTTCATGTACTTAAAGGGGGCACCCAATGCACATTTTCAGATATTTTAAAATATTTAATTACGATTAAATGTGATTAATTGAAGACCCTAAACTTCACACACTAGTCACAAATACTCCTTTTTTCCACAAATAGTGTTTTTTTAGAATTTTGTATTGTCAAAATAAGTGACATTTTATAAAATCAAGACGATTTTGAACATAATTTTTTAAATATACCCTTATAGTTAATACCTTACAATAAATAATTTATATTTTTTAGGAGTCGTTAATAGGAATAATATAGTAAATTAATACCATAGTTGATGTAATCTAATTATTTTCTTAATATGTGTGCCACAACCTTAAAAAACGATTCTTTGTGAAAAAGAGAGTAGTTTATCAATTCGATTATATTGTTTAGATGTGAAATAATTCATGTATGGGTGTACTTTCTGACCACTTTGGTCATGTATGAGCTCCTTTTTTTTTGTGGAATTGTTGGTAATGCATGAGTTCACATGTTGCAGAAGACACTCTGTTAGTTTATGCAGTCTTTACGTTCTAAAAATAGAACATATAATGATTGCTTATCAGAATCACCTGTATCATAACTTGCTCAAACTGTTTTGTACAACTTGCAGGAAAAAATAAATATCCAATAAACTAAATTGAGCATGCTTGAAAATATATATTAGAAAAACAATTAGTAAGCATCTCGTACAAAATGAATCTACAATTTATGATGAAGTGTAGCAAAATTTCGCAGTCACAACACAATCAACTGCGCAGAATCTTACTTTTCTTCTTCTTCTGTCTCTCATATTCTTCGTGTAATTGCAGCGAAAAATTAGTACGATCTAATTCAACCCTCAATCTCTAGTTCTCTTTAATGTCGCGAAGAAGCATAAAATGATCGGAGAGCTTTGCCAACTCATCCTCATCAACCGAATATGAATCTTCAAAACCAGCCAGTTTGGACGATCCAATTTCTCTTTTCCTGTTTTTATTAGACTTTCCAATGTTATGTTTTGTGTTGAATGACTCCCTTTCTAGTGAGAAGTCAATAAAAGCTTTGCCGAGGAGATGCAGCGGAGAGATAAACTTGGTTCTGAGCTCTGTTCATGCTTGAAATGCTTGAAGCCAGTGTTGAGACAGCTGGATGGTAATGCTTAGAAAGAAGGTTCAGTTCCCATAGAACAGAAGCAAGGGAACCACTCAAGTTCGGATCGATGGCATACGGCTGATATTTCTGTAATGCAAATGAAAATAATGAGTGGGATGTTAGATTGGTTGTTGGCATAAAATAAGGGATATCAATACAAAAGGACAAACAACGGTAGAAGAGATTCTGTTATGAATATGTAGTCCTTTTTTAATAATTGTCATCCATTTATATCACCAAAGTTGGTGTTCATAGAGCAAAGCTTGCACTTTGATGATGCAAAATCAACACGCAAGATAATTGCTTAATGCAGTAAATTGGAAATCGATAACCAAAGCATATATGAAACTATCCTATAACTGAGCTATTTTCCAAGTGCTTTCTCTTTATATATATTCTAATGGATGCGTAGAAAATGTTAGCTTCAACCAATGAAAAGATCGGAATAGAGAAAACTCACTGCAACGGATCCAGCCACTGAGCCACCCCCAGCATCATTTTCTAAGAGATTTCGACATTTGACATTCTTCTGAAGCAGATGCTTCAAAGTTACTAAAGCTGCATAGATTTCGGAGAAAGATTTGTCAGATTATTTACAAAATGTCATCTCAGAACAAGTGAAGATTTTATCAGCAGTTAGTAACCAGACGTGGCAACTTACCAGGCATGGACTCAGCTAATCCAAAGCATAATGAGAATGTTGCTAAACGTTTTACAAATGCAGCAGCCTTTTGCATGTCATGCTGTCTATCTTCACACAGCATGATCTTTAAAGCTTCTGCTAGCACTTCACCCTTGTCCCTATAAATTCAGAAAAAATGGAAAGAAAATGCAAAATAAATGCAGAGGACTTTGCCAATAAAACTCGAAACAACTTGCTAAAGATTATAATTCCACAAAGCTTGGCAAGAGTTAAACATAGACTTAAATCCCAAGTGCCCAAATCAGAGGAATATAGTTCCTGAAGACTTGTTTCAACATAATACTAATCATGCAAACGTGAGAGATAAAGACACATACTGATGCAGAGACAGAATCCTTTGCAAAAGAAGATTGAGTGCAAATCGTTATAATCAATATTGAACATATGTGGGTGAAAAAGCATTAGGGAAAATAACTTAAGAGTTTTTTTAGTCAACAGATTCATATGTAGGATGTTTCAACTTTTAACTGACCTTACAGGCCTGTATTCCAAAATAAGATTGTACAGTTGCACAAAGAAGTCCTGTAAATCAACATTCAGGGCATCAAGATTGCTCCTCATAACTTTAAAGGCAACGATGTAGCATTGAAGCCGTTCTGATACTGTCAAGCTCTTTAAACATTTCTCAGATGAGCTGCCAAAACTACTGCAACCACCGCCAGCAAGTTTTTTAAGATAATTCATAAGATCTCCAATATAATCTAGGTCAATCAGATGAGAAAACTTTCCCAATCCATCCAGACATGAAGCGAGAAGAGGGTGGGACCCCAGTGTACTAGCAACTAAAGTATCATTTTCTTCAGAACTGGGAACATTAAAGCAGAACAAAACAAGAAAGATGAAAATGATATCAGAATGCAGTTCAAGAAAATGTGACAAATACTTAGTAGACCTTTTGTGATCTGTGAACAAACCTAGCTGTTGTTGACTCCATGGTATGCTTTAGTATGCGAAAATAAGTCTCAAAAACAGCAGAAAGCATCTCCGACTGCATTCTTCTTTGATCCTTAACATCTGGCATAAAAGCAGCAGCCTTGTAATCAGCAGCAACCTGTATAAAAAGAGTGAAGTTTTAATTTCACGATCATAGGGAAAGCACAAATAATTTGAAATTTTAGTGTTCTTATGAAATAATGACCTCCTCTCTCATCTTTGTCATCAGTTCTTCGTTGCTCCTTTTCCTGTCATTTTCTTGCAATTGATTAGGCTCCTTCGCATTCTTTCTCTTTTTGCCTTTCTTGTTCTTAACATTTTTGTCCTTGACTTCCTCCTCATCATTACTGAGATCCTCCTTGATTGACAAGGACATGAAAACCTAGAAAGGTATCGACACCGTTAATAAGTTAACAATCAATGAGGAAAATATGGGAAATAATAACTGCATCTAAGGATGCATAGCCAAACCAGGTGCCTATGATCTTATCAAATAAAAGAAATGACAAAAAAACTCTAACAAATAAATACCTCCACAGAATCTGGATGCAGTTGACAATTATGAGCTTTAACGTGGTCTGCAATTAATAGGACAGCCTCTATAGTAGCTTCACCACCATGCTTTGCCTCATTGGTGAAAAGTGACTTAATAGCAGAACAAGAAAGTTTCCTACTTTGAAAGATGTAAACAATATAATCGAACAAAAAGAAACAAAGAACATAAGTGAAAATGATTCAGCAAATTTGAAGATATTATAGAAATAAAAAATTCATCATCCAACTCTAGGAGGTTTAATGTGTATTGCAAGAATAGCACAAAATTAAAATGCAAACCAAATTTTACGCGATAGTCTACTGGTTAATATTAGGAAGCCCATTCATTATCTCGTCGAGAAAGATTAAAAGAAAACAAACCAAAAAAAAAATGTAATTTAGTAAACCTTATTACGTCATCTGCGGAGCCTATGTTTTTGACAGCGGCACCTAGCAAGTGTTCACAAAAGTTGAAGTGGGGAACTGCCTCAAGCAGTGAATAAATGCAGCGTACTGCCACATGCTGAAACTTCAGCCGACTTTCTAATGTCATTAGCCTTAGCAAGTACCCCTGTTAAAAAGAACCCAAATAAATGCTTGGGAAACCAAAATATTGGATATTGACAACATTATGGGATACATAACAAAATGCACAAGAGAATACATGCTACCGCTGAAATTACTTCAATGTGTCAGATTCCACCAAGTCAAAATCTAGTGAAAATGAGCAAAAAAGAAAAAGAGAGTCCAACTGAAACCTTATATGCATACAAAAGCGTCGATTCATAGTAACGCATCTTCTTGACTTCCTTAGAAACTTTCATTTCCAACTCCTTCTCAGTAGGAAGCCTAATCCGGTAGCTGTATTGTACATCAAAGAAGAATTAATACGTTTATGATGCCACCAGAAAAGGAAAAATTTATCATCAACAAGACAAGTTAGTAGAGTGGAATAAATGTAGTGCACCCCACCCTGGAATAATGTCTCTAATAACAGCCAACAAGGATAATAGGGCAAGTTTAACTATGGTATAATCATCATCTTTACATAGCTTTAACATCTCTTTCAAATATTTTATATTGGACTCTGGATCCTCCAGCAGTGCTGTCCCCAACTTGGCAAGCTTACGCTTCTTACTTTCAAATGTTTCTTCAGCCGTCAAATCCTCTTTCACCTCAGCCTAGAAAAGAAATAAAGATTACAAACTTTTATGGGATAAAGAAGATAAAATCGTCGAAATTTCAGTAGGCTCCTCAAAAGAACTGCATAGCATGAAGAAAATTGAGTAAAACAATACAATTAAAGCATATAGAGCCTTGTTGCAGAGAAATTTTTACAAGAAGTTCTTTTATTGAAAAGTTATCTATATCTAACCATACCTGATCCCATAAGAACGTATAATCCATTCCTTGCAAAACTCAATCTATAGGAGTACAGAAAAACATATAAAGCAGTTCAAAATCCGATTAGAAAATACCAGCACTGCTGCTTGAGGGGTTTGTTCAACTTCCTCCTGTTTATCCAAATCCTTCCCTAGTCTCTTTGCTTCCTTCTTAATCTTTTTCAGCTTTGCCCGCCTCTCTGCTTTTGTCAATCTCACAACACTCGGATCCCTTCCAATACTATCAGCACCAGTCTCATCATCACTTTCCCCATCTTTAGAATCCGTCTTCGTCTCGGAAACTGCATAAACAACACAAACACAAATTAACCCCACATTACACCCAACACACGACACAAGACCACCATAACCATTAACAACAAATGTAAAATCATTACACTTCGCTAATAAAGCTTCCCGTCCAAAGTCTTGACCGGAAGCGCATCAAAACGATCTTCCTCCGCCTCATCCTTCTTCAGTGCCTTTTTCTTTAACCGCTTCTCGTACAACGCCTCCAATTCATCTTCTTTAACATCAGCTATTCTACTCACATGCCTTCAATACATAAACAATCCCAACATCAACCACCGAATCAATCCTAAAGAAAAAATCAAAGTTTTAAAACATCGAGTAAACACGCCATTTTAACCCTTTTTGGTGTAATTAAAACCAAACCTAAAGCAACCATAAAAAATAAAGCTTTAAAATACAAAATTAAAGAAAGAGATAGAAAGGCATGGACTTGCTTGTTGATAGATTCAGTGTCTAAGCGAGTAACGAAGCCAGAGTATTCCTGATTTTGATCGACGAACTGGACGTCTTCATTAGAGACTTCGATTTCATCTTCTGATATCTCCGGTGGTAGCTCCGGAGGCAATATTATCTTCTGCTTCTGTTTCTTCCTCGTCATTGTCAGTGGGCAACTGAAATTGCAGAGTGATTGCTTCAACCGAGAAAACTAACTGTCCGTTGGGGAAGGTTTTTGGAGGGGTTTAGGGTTTATGTGTGTTGAAGCTTACGTGTCTGTTTGTATTTTCACTTTGGGCTTTTTATGGGCTGAAAGTTAACTGATGAGCCCAAAGTTTTCTTTTTTCATCTTAGAATCCTTTACAAACCTTTCTCTGACGGCAAGTACAATAACAAACATATCCCTCCAATAGAAATTATTTCAAAAAAGGGAATTTATATAAGACGCAAACAAACCCACAATAAATGACACGCAGAAGCACAAGTTGAGATGCACTCTAAGTGGTGGCAACAATGGAGATGGTAGTGAAGACAGCAGGGAGGAGACTAATAGCTTCATATTTAACTCACAACAACAAAATGTTTTTGTTAGATAATAAAGGATAAGGCTAATAAGTTTTGGAAAAACTTATAAAAAACTAAGGTCTGAAAAACTATAGAGATGGTGGCCACGATAGAATGGAGAAGGCTAGCTGTTTTAGATTCAAGTTAAGAGAGGAAAATTTGTGTTTATTAAATTAAATAATATAAGTGTCCATATGGATTGAGATTAGGACGGTGTTGATATTGTAAAACTGTGTTTTGAAACCAATTATAGTTTTTCAGTGTTTCGTATAACTTAAAAACTGTGATTGATAATCGTAATATCCCTTCAAAATTTTGTTTCAGAAAAGTTAAGAAAAAAAATTAAGATTTGTTGTCTTTTTACCACACTTTTAAACCACCCACTACACTTTTATAAAGTTTGCTATTTATAAAGTTTGCCAATACAATGTGTCAATTTCTTATCATGTGATATTTATAAAGTTTGTTTGCAATTATTGTAAATTTTGAATAATAAAAAATTTTAAGAAAAAGAAAATACCATATAATAATATGAACAAGTAATTCTTTATTACAATATTTAGGGGTACATTTGAAAATTAATTGTTTAACTCATTACAACTCTTCCATCCTAAACAAATATAATGGGATGATTAACCTTTCATTTACGGTTCATTTGTCTCAAATAAGTTGAAGTTTTTATAAAATATTTCATTATATTTCAGTCTAATCCAATTCAATACTAACACTTATAACCCATTATGACCCCCTCTCCCAAATAGAGTATTAACTAAACAATTTTTTACATTCGTAAAAAACACTTTTATACAATACCGTTTGTCAATCATCATTTACTAATAATATTTTTCCAAATCACAACAACAAAGAGAGCATAAGACTTAGGGATGGTAATTTAATTGGTATTACCCACTTTAATTGGGTATGGGTATGAGTAATACCCACATTTTACTGTGTGGATACGGATAGAGTATGGATATAGGAATATCATCCTTGTACCCTTACCCATTGGATAATATTCATACTTGTGTCTGTTATCCGTTATCCATACCGACTATATACATACACACATAACTAGAATAAATTGATTTATAACTATAATGAGGCTATAAATGTATTTTGCTAGATATTGTAGTTTTTATGTAGTTGGAATGTATGTGTGTTGTTCCTATATTTGTTTCAAGTAATTTTTTGATTTATTTTTAATATGTGTGTTATTCTATTATAGAATCAACTATAACAAATGATTGATTGGCCAACAAATGAAGCATGAGAGCTCAAGAACATTGTTTTTTTTTGTTTAACATTTTAGTATATTTTGGTCTAACATATTTTGGTATATTACTGTGACAAATATAACATTTAGGACATATTTTGATCTAATATTTTCTTCACAGCAAGAGACTATAACTAAAAGCTGTAATTTGGAAGTTGCAATGAGAATGTTAGAAACACTGCTCATCTTAATCCTTACATAATATTTTAGACTATAATTTTTATATAAATTCTTCATGAAATGATAACTTATTACATTAAGACTTGATTAACTACATTCAGTTACAAATTATAACTTTTATATTATGTTGTATAAATAGAGTATTTCATATTATCTAGTGTATTTTTTAATTTATTGTTTTAAATTAGTAATATATTATTTTTTAAGTTAATTCAGTAAATTTAAAACATGAGCAAATTGGTACCCTACGGATTAACAGGTATCCTATAAATAGGATACAAGCAATAATTTTTGTCATCCGCACTGATATAAGTAGGGTATGAATATATAATATGAATTACGAGTACAGATAAGGATATTGGTATAGAAGGGTTGATGCTACTGACAAGAAGTTACTGATGGCACCAAAAAGACAAAAAGAAAAAGATAGAATATAAAAAGGGAAGAAAAATTCCTAGGAAAAAGGAAAAACAAGTGATTAATCTTTGGTGATGCATAAGATACAATGTTTGAGGGTATTTAATGGAAGATACTGAAGATATGTTATGTTACCCGAAAGCATATACTCCCAACTTCAGTTTCAGCTGCTTCAATCCTACTTGGTACTGCCTTAATTGGCAACATATTTTCCATGCATGTGCTTTGAAGCTGTGATTCATACATGTCACTTATCTAATTGCTTTCCCTTATTCATTGATGATGGCGACATCAATCAAATTTTTAATTTCTCTTCTATTACGCATCTTATATACATATGTTTAGATTTAGAATTTTGTTCATTGCTAAGTAACTTCAATTTCCCCGCCAAAATTTTCTCATTTTTTAGTTTTTTTGACAAGCTATTTTGTTTACTTCTATTAATAATCGAACTTTCGACTTCGATATTAATAAGTTATAAACTCATTGATACCTTTTAATTAATTAATATTACTATATCTACTTGTTGCGATAGCGTTTGTTAATTTGTTAGGAAAAAAAAAAAGAAAAAAGAGTTATTCCATTTTTTTTACCTTTGCAAAATGTTTGTTAAAATAACTTGGGATCCATAAAGTAAAAACTACATGGCTTCATATATATGTTAGTATGGAGATATTCATATCTTTAGTCGTTAAGATGGGAGAAAATACAAAATATATTTTCCAGTTTAGTTCAAAGGATTTAACAAACCAATGACAAGATCATTCTTTGAAATTTATCCCTATTTTATCTTTATCATTTCATCATATCTTGATTCGAAAGCATCTCAATTTTATTTTAAAGATTTTTAGGTTTAATTTAACAAATATCAACAAAGTGGTAAAAGACTTTGTCGATTTGAGTTTTCAAAATATCTATTAATGAAAGAATTTCATTAAATTATATTTGAGATTGGAGAAATAAAGATTTCTAATTTTATTAAGGGTCATTTTTTATTATTGAATTTGAACCATTTAACAAGTAAATTAAGTTCATTCGGTCCCATTATATTAATTAATCATTGAAATAATTAACAGGTTAATTAGTTAAAGATAATTGGTCTCCATCTTTCATAAATATAAATGGACACTACGAATTATTCCATTTGCGAGTGATAAGAAGAGAAGTAAGAGTTCTTTTTGAGGTAATAGATGCATGGCTGAGAAACTGTGCTTGACTGTCCATATCTTCAATTTGCTTCTCATGGTTTCACATTTCTTATGAATAAAGCAATCCAAGTCTTAAACCTTATATGAATTGGACGTCCTTGTATCCTTAAAGGCATGCTGCAATTTTCACCAAGTTAAAGGCCACAAACATGATTTAATAGACCACTCTAGTGTATACAAATGGTCCCAATATTAATTGTTGGTTTTAGACCTAGGTAGCTACCCCAATTGTTTTAGCTTAGTATCATAAATTTTCAAGTGTATCTTTAAATGATAGAAGTTTGATTAGTTGAATTCAATCAATCATGATGATGGCGACTAACCAAGCATTTAACATGGTGAAGCTTTAGATCAAGAAGCCATAGATATTGATATCAATGCATATCTTTACTAAGCCTTGTCATATATGTTTTACATATAAGTTAACTTGGTTAATAGTAAGTATGGCATAGTTGAATTTAATCGAATTTTACAGTGTTCAAACTTAACTCAATTAATAAAATTTGAACTTAATTTAGATTTTATATTATGTTTAAACTCCATTTATATAATCTAGTTTAAAATTTGATTTGATCGTTCGGTTTATTATGAACTTAATTTAGGCTGTGAATTTGTTTAACTAACAGATTTAGCTAAATTAAGTTGATCATCTATGAATTAAACAATTCTCGCTCTGTATCCGAGAACCCTACAACTTCAAGTACTTGAAAATTTACCCATTTCACAGGAACAGAAGTCTCACCAAGAGAAGCAAGAAGCTCTATTAACAGAAATAAAAATTCAAAAACACAAAACCAAGCAGCGCGGATAAAGGCGACAAAATCCATCAAAAAACCCCAGAAAAAAATAGGGAAGATAAGGAAAGATATAAGTGGTAAAAGAGTTGGTGATGACTTTGGAGATGGAAGAGTAATAAGATTGGAAAATTGTTGACTGAACTTTAATTTTAAACCAATCCTTCGTAAATTAATTATGAGTGAGAAGGCGCGATTAATAAGATCGCAGACATTAACCTTTGTGATATATGTTAAATCCTTTCAATGGATGGTAATTTGGAGGAAAAATTAAATTAACGATTTTGAATAAAAATTAAATAGATAAATTGGATAGTATTTGTAAAAGACTTGTAGATTGAACTAAAACTAGAGACCATATACTTATAAACAAAAAAAAAAAGTAGAGAACATATATATAAAATGTTTGCTTATCATTATTCCACATCATTACATTGTGAATGACACATCAGATTTTATTAACGGATTTTAATAGTAGATAAACCCTTGCCAAACTTGAAGATTAATAAAAAGGTTATATATTATTTTATAACAAAAATAGAAAAATAAAAAATTGTAACCAATCTATCCAACTGATGCAATACTAACCCAGCACTCTCAACAAAAGGTGGGTTGATGAATGAATGAGATGCTCCAGTATCAAATAAAGCATATACAAGAGTACCAGATATAGAAAGCATACCAATAATTGTGGCATTTGAGGTCTAAGCCTTCTGACGGGTGAGATGATATACCTGAGCTTGTCCTCCTGTGGCATTGCTCTGGGCTGCCTGGCCTCTGCCATTGCCCTGAACACCCTGACTCTAGCTCCTAGAGCCCTTACCAGCTCCTCTACCCACACTGGTACTCATTGTATCTGAGCCTCCTATAAAAGATTGTCCTGCCCGACCATCGGCTTCCCATTTCACCTGACACTTTGCTACCTTGTGACACAACAGTCTGTAGTGGAAACAGTTAACGGTTACTCTGTGGCATACCCTCAGATGCCTGTTCTTATAGATCACACAGGGGGAACCAAATTCCCTGAGCTCTATCATTCACTATGCCCAACTGGTTGTACTATGTTGTGGCTTTGAGTAATCTAATTAGGCCTCTGCCCTTCGGATGAATATCGGTGTCTCTGCTCTGACTGAGCACCCTGACCTCAGCCCTACTGCCTTCTTGATGCACCATCGGTCTTTGCCCTCTTGTGCTCCCTAGAATGTCTCTCATCCATGTACTTCATCCCTCTGGTAGCCTCCGTGATCTGCCTCACAGTGGCTAACCCTAAGTTTGCTACCACTCAATTAATAGTGGGTCGTAACCCATCCAAAAACTTCCTTGCTAACGCCTTCTCTCCCTGGCTCTGGGGAGGCACATACCTACTCAAGTCCTTGAACTTGTCCTCATATTCAGTCACCGATATGATCGACCTCTGACGAAATTCACTAAACTCATTTGCCTTCTTATCTCAGATACTCCGAGGAAGGACAAACACATTGAGCTGCTCCTTGAATCTAGCCCAACTAAACTCTCCTCGAGCCTCAAGGCTCCTCCACCATCTAACTGCTCGACTACTCAAAAGAAATGCACCGAGTTTGACCCTGCTGGCATCATCAGTAATGGCCCAGACGTTAAAACTCTACTCCACCTTAAGGAAGAAATCATATGGATCCTCCCTCATTACCCCCGAAAATCTAGGTGGCTAAAGCTTGATAAATTTGTCTAAAATGTCATCCTCCTTATTCCATGGTGCAACCAGTGGAGCAACAATTGTGGCCTCCTCTAGTTAGGGTGGCTGATCAGGTGGCACTACTGGCAAAACTAAAGCTGCTCCTGCAGGTGGAGTTGGTTGATCTACTACCTGCTGATCTATTGTCGGTTGACCCGGTTGAGCTCTCTCTAAGTGCTCAAGAACTCTAGTCATGCGCTCAAACATCTCCATCTAAGCTGTAAGAAGCTGTTGGAGCTGAAGCTGCTGCTGAGGTACTGGTGTTGCGGCTTTTGGCACACTATGTGAATCATGCGGATCCACAGCAGACTGAGCAGCGGGCTCGATAGGCTCTCGCCTAAGTCTACCTCAACCACGACCACATGTCATATCTGCAGATACAGACATACAGAACATATATGCAAATATCATCATGCTACATGATTGCCACAGTACCAGACAGATATCAAAAGGGTGTACAGAAGCAATTGGACTGACTCGATCAAAGATATTTATGCTCCACACCGACCCCAACTATACGAATATACAAAACCTAGTGTTTTAATACCACATTTGGTATCAGAGTGCACAATTTCTTCGGCTTTACGAAACCTAGTCTCTGATACCACCTTTGTTACAACACATAGTCAGGACCGTGACAGGCGTACGAGATGAACCATCTATGAAAGCCCGACTCATCTCGAACAAGCCTCAGTGTACAAACAATCTACCCAACTTATCCAAATATTTATTGAAAACGTTTATAAATGAAAGAAAACCATATATATATAAGTCTATGTATATATATACAATATAGAAAAATATCGGTGAAAGTATAAAATCATCAGAAGTATCCCAAAATACAAAATGTGTATCCAGTATCCTAACAGTAGCCCGATGTGGAGCTCTAACGACTGAACAAAAGTATAATCTGAACGATAGGCACTCACTATAGAGAAGAAGCGTCTCACTAGGATCGAGGTACGGATCAGATGCTAAGCGTCCAAAATGTCACCTGTAAAAGAGGTTTAACATAGACAACATAAGAAAAAGGGGTAAGAATCCCTAATGAAGAAACGTCACTCCAGATCGCTCCATACGTGCCTCAGAAGACTATTTTGAAAACCTTTTAAAAAAATACCGCACCCATACGTAGATACCATATAGTATACATGCTAATTACATAATACATTTTCTGAAATTCGTTTTACCAAAAACGTTCGCATTTAGATCATACAACAAGCATTCAAACAGTATATATATATGTGTGTGTGTGGATCATAGTACGGGACCAGTATCGATATCCATAATAGCAGTGTGGACTCCGCCACCTGAGTGCTCAATAAACGCGTATATCTAACCGGATATACGGTCACCCCATTACCCTGGTAACTAGGGTCTTGACAAAGCATTAGTATACTAAAGGCTATGTACCCTGTAGCTAGGTGCCCCATATCAAAGTTTTATATACATAATATTGCACAACCAATCATGCGTCATATTTTTCTTTATTTCATCTTATACAAAATACTCTTGTATATATATACCAATATACACTTCAGATTTTCATAGCAAAACATTGGTTATTAATAATCATATAATCCTAATTATTAATTAACCTAATAATTATTAGCCCATTTCATATCATAGCCAGACATATCAAAATAACATACTCAATTTTGAAGACACAACCTATGTGTCTGAAGCTTTCATTTCACTCACCTGGTATCCAAAGCTGAGGATCCAGTCAAACACCGCTAGTGGGTGGCTGCTCGTGCTGGCAGGCACGCAAAACTGTAATAGATATAACACAACAAACATTAAGATATGGTATGATATTGTGGCAGTACTGAATGTATGCATGTAATGCAAATGCAATCTAACCCTAGGCGGCGTAGAGAACTTATGCCAAAAATACTCAAACTCTCAATTCGATCCATACTGAACCGAACAATCACCCACATTGGCTGCAAACAGCCTCTTAAAAAAGGGTCTTGTAATAACTTGAATATTTTTGACTAATTTTTGGGTAAATTTTCCATTGAAATTTTTTTTTTCGAATTAATTATTTTTGATGGATTAATTTTAATTTAAAATATCATTAAATTAGTTAATGATATTTTTGGAGTGTTAATATTTTTTGGTGTTAATATGATTTTTGAGATGTATTGTGAAATTAAATTAAGTGAAAATTGGTTAGAATTGAAGAAAGAAAGAAAATTGGAAGAAAATAAAATAAAAACTTAACTACATGTCGTTTGATTTCGGGTCCAAACGGTGTGTCGTTTGCGAGTGTAAGAACAGTCGTTTGGTTGAAGGGAAGAAACGACATGTCGTTTGATTCGAAAAAGAAACGACTTGTCATTTGCGTGATAAATGACGTGTCGTTCGGTCTGATGAAAAAACGACAAGTCGTTCGCGTCGACAAACGGTCAGTCGTTCGCTAGAGATGAAAACGACGTGTCGTTTGAGTTGCCAGACGACCGATCGTTCGCATCCACTGGAACTGTTTCCTTTGGTAGCAAAAACGACTTGTCGTTTGGTCCGGTTTTTTTAAACCCAGCAG
>CAODLS011517855.1:0-14124 GCA_948243855.1 Flueggea neowawraea
ATACGTATATATTGTTTTTGACTATGATACTAGTAGTATCGATTTTGCCAAAGCGCATGTGGTTGCCTTGGGTGCAAACATTTGCGAAATGTGTTTCTAAAACCATAATATGTATGTAATGTGCATATATATATATATATATATACATTCCTGTCGTATACGTGCATGTGGTAATTTTCCAACGGTTTTCAAACCAGTCTTTGTGAGACACGTATGAGGCACTCTAGAGTGTTTTCCCTCACTCACTAGGTTTGACCCCTTTGTTCTTCTGTATTGCCTTATTTTTATTTTGCAGGTTGATTCGACTTGACAACTTTTGACATCCCCGCCCAGTGAGACATATACTTTTGGTTATTAGCACCCTTTTTGTCGGGCTACTTCGTTTGTATTAGATGCTCCACTCCGATATACTGTTGGGTTATGGAATCCGCTGGTTGTAGGTTTATTTTGGGGATATTGAATTTTTCAATTTATCGCTTGTAGTTA
Source organism: Flueggea neowawraea (assembly GCA_948243855.1). Classification (NCBI taxonomy): domain Eukaryota; kingdom Viridiplantae; phylum Streptophyta; class Magnoliopsida; order Malpighiales; family Phyllanthaceae; genus Flueggea; species Flueggea neowawraea. Next base: position 487 of record CAODLS011517855.1, read on the forward strand.
TTTTCTTGATATATTTTATTAATATATATATATATATATATATATATATGTGATTTTTCTCAAATGATTTTAATAACATGTTTTAATCAAATGGGTGTATAGTTTCTGTATCTTAGAGGCTTATGCGAGATGGACCGAGCTCCTATAGACGGTTCACCTCGTACGATGGTCACGGTCCCGGGAATGGGTCGTGACATTGCCACAGTTACCAACTATGATTTTGTTGTGAATAAATTTTGTTTTCAACTCAATTTGATTTCCAAAATGACAGCCATCCACCGATGGTCAGAGATTAGAATTATTTGGCTCGGCGTCCAAGTGAGTGTAGTGCGATGACAGTTTCAGACACATAGGTTGTGTCTTCTGAAACTATATATGTTTTTGTTGTACGCCGACGTTTGCATGTAGTCCAGACTAATTAATAGATTGATAAATCCTAAAATTTGACTTAAGTGATAAATGTTCAATAAATCGGTAATTATGATATTTAGTATATGCCTAGTTGCGATATCAGTAAAATAAGTTTGATCTATATGTTTGTATACTTATATTTATAATAATCATTATCAATACTAAGATCAGTATTAGTATAATATCAGTATCAATACTATTATTTGTTTTGCATGTTTGCATGTGATTAGTATGTTGTTGTTGTTGTTATTATTATTATTATTATTATTCGAGACACTCAGCCAGAGAGGCGTAGCATTTGTTATACCAATGGTCAGTCAAAGCCTAATTATTAGGGTTAGTGGTAACACTGTTTATCTGGCCAAACACACAGGTCAGATGGCATAGTCCACATCGGTTAGTCAGTGTGTGTGTGTGTGTGAATGTATGTTGTTTGTTGAGGTGCAAATGTTTTCAAAAAATATCTTCGAAACTATATAAGTATATATATGTGTATACATTATTAGTACAAATATATATGCGTGTGGTATTTTCGAAACATTTTTAAAACGGTTTATGTGAGGTCTCAGAGTCGATCTGGAGAGGTATCCCTGACTGAGTTTTCCCACCCCTCCCTTTAACATTTTTTTAGGTTATTCAGCAATTGCCTTAATAAATCTTCGGTGCTCAGTGAGACAATGAATTCAGCAGTCATTGCCCTTTTGCTCGGGCCCTAATATGTTGGTTTAGTAGAGTTTCACACCGGATTTCTTGTGGGTTATGTTGTATAAGTATGTTTTGCCTATTTGGATTTAACTTTTTAATATTCTCACACATATTCTGGGATATTTAAAATTATATTTTTGGTATATTAATCTTTTATTTAAAATGGATATTTTCTATATATGTTTATTGTTAAACTGATTAATAAATGTTTTAAATGAATAAGTTGAGTAGAATATCTGATTTTTCGAGGCTTGTACGAGATTGGCCGAGCCTCCGGTCATGATCCGATATCGGGTCTTGATATGTTTGCTGCAATTTGGTTTGTGCTAGTTTGAAGAGGAGGAGGAGGCATGGAGGAGAAGATAGAGAGGAGATTCTGAGAGAGTTAGAGAGAGAGAGACATAGAGATAGGCTTGAGAGGGAGAGAGAGAGAGAGAGAGAATGAAGTACTGAGGCAGAACGAAAAAAATGAAGTCAATTGATTTAAAATGGAGGGTAAATTTATCTTTTTGTTTTTTATGTTAATTAAAACAAATAGAGTTAAGGTTTATGGAGCGAAATGGTTAATTTAGAATGAGTAGGGATCGGAAAAGAGATATCACCAAATCTCAGGGACTGCCATAGATTTTGCCCATCTTTTGTCAAATCATTACATAATCTTTTTTACTATATGGGAAAAAAAAGAACAAAGCGCTGCAAATGCTCAAGAAATTGATAAGTTATTGCTTTGTGTATCAACTTTCCATATCTTTCAGCGTCAAAGTTGTAGTCTTGCAGACAATCAGCTATTAGGTCTATAACATATTAATTGAACCTTTGGTAAACCAAAATGCTCTCCCTTTTCTACTCTTACAAAATAAACCATATCTTCACCACAAGCAAGATCACTACTAAATCGATCGTTAGTTTAATATTCCAATAATTGGATAATTTGTGAAGGCACTGAAATTAGAGGGAAAAAAAAAAGAAAAAAGATGATGATTCTTATTGCGTCTTTTGTTGGATCTCCATGAAAACATTGGACTACGTGCTTACGTAGCAGCAAAAATGAATCAAATTTTGTGGCCATCCGTGTTCCTGATGCATATATGAAACAGAAACGTTGAAATTATATATTGGGACAACATAATGCCAACCATGAACTGAACTTTGATTATTTTCAGAAAGACAAACACCAGTATCTGCACAACTTTTATTATTTTCATGAAGCTATAAAGTTAAACAATCTTTGAGGTGGTGATGCTCAAACGGGCCAAGTCCTACTGTTATACATACAGATATCATAAAAATTGATCAAAAAGCATATTGCTTCCTTTATGCTAATAAGAAAATAAACAACGAAGATCAATATTAACCCAAGAAGGGAAACAAATCAAGATATTAAGGTCGAAGTGGTCGACTTGTACCCTTTCTGCATTGTAACAATGGAGAGATATCAGTCCTTCACCTTTCCTGCAAGCATATATATATTGTAAATGACAGTTCTGACCAAGTCCGATCCGTCCCAAGCACACTCAAATTGTTTAACCACTTCCTCAGGCAACAAATCCACCCCTTGTTCCTTAGCTATGTTATATGCTGACGTCGTTTTAGCCAGCCTCAAAAACCCCTCAAACGACATCTCCATCGGCATCTCTAACTTCACTGGCTCGCCCTCGCGACCAACACCAACACTTTCAAAAGGAAATGGAAGCGTCCTGTAACAATCAAAGGCATACTGCGTTTTGGGGTGATGGAATGGGGTGGTTCTCTCCCGGTAGGACTCACTGAGAATATCAAATTCAGGATTAACAGAGATTGTGTTGTAGGTCCATACAGCAATTATGCCTCCTGGCTTTAGTAAACGTTTGACAAGATTGTAGAATTTGTCAAGATCAAACCAGTGGGCTGCCACAGCAACAGTCACTAAATCAACAGAATTTTCACCACCAAATAAGGCTACTATTTCGTCAGACATTGGTGATGGAGTGTGAAAGTATTTCACTTTAGGGTGTGAAATGGCATGCTTTATCTGCTCTTCACTTATGTCAGTTGCAATAACCTGATCGTAGTGCTCTGCTAACTGCTCATAAAAAAGACGTATAAATCTCTTTATTTTTGAGAAAAAAAAAAACTGGTCGCTTGGTTCCATAGGCACATGAAAGTGGAGACAGTAACATATGAGAGAAATGAATTTAGTTACAGAATATAGAGAAAAACTAACCCCAAGAGCAGCTTGGCCATTGCCAGTGCCAACATCCCAAGCTAAAGAATGGTTAGGAGTAAGAGCAGAAAGCATTGAGAACCACTGGGTTGGATATTTGGGCCTTGCGTCTGCGTATATGCCCGCCTGCTTGTCAAATAAACGTGCCATTTTCACTTCTTGATTATTTAGGTTCTGATGTTTTCTTCCTTATAGTCCTTGTTTTGAGGGGATGAAGAAACTGACGGAGGAGAGAGTGGGAAGGAATATGAGAGAAAAAACAGTTTTTATTTTCAATCTTTGACTATCATGATAAAAAAAAAAAGACTAAATTTTCACTTTTAATTTAAAATTTAAAAAATAAAAAATCTAATGTTTTAATTCGTGTGCGGATTTGACAATTATTAGTTTAAAGCAGTGTCATTGATACCGGCCTAGTTATCAAATCGGAGGAAAAGTCGTTTATATTTATATACATATACACACTCAACGTAAACCTACCCACCCACCCCACGATAAAACAGCCGCCATCTTTGACTATATTTCCACTTTTACTCTGACTGGTTTTTTTAGTGCATAGATGTAATAGATTTTTTATAATTATATTACATAATTATATCCTTTGCATCGTTAAATTATTTTTTAATATATATAAACACAGCAATACAAAAATACATAAATATTTTATAATTATAAAAATTTATAAATAAAGAATTACATAAAAAATTAATCTAATAAATATTAAATCTATGTCTTTCAAATTTTCTATTTGAAATTTTTGCAAACCTTTCAGAATTATATAATAAAATTTATAAAAATTATTAATATAAATATATTTTATAAGTTCAATTTTATTTAATATAAACCATATTATATTTTTGTTTTACGTGTACTTTGTAAGGAATATTTTTAATAAATATATGTCAAATATATATCACCACATAAATTAGCAATGTTACAGATTATAATATTTATTTTATTATTTTTATATTTGAAGAAAAATGTATAAAGTAATGAACCTAAAAATAAAAATCAAAAAAATTCAAATGCAACTCTATGCAGGTCTGCTAAATTGATTTTAAAATAGAAAAATCGTAACTTATATATTTTTGAAAAAAAAAATAAAATTAATAGCATATAATGTCTAAAGAATTTGTGATATAGAAAATAGAGATTAATTTCCACAAATCACAAAAAAATATAAATTACAATGTAAGAATATCATTAAAATTTCTATGAAATATTAAAAAATATGAAAATCCCTACTTTTTGTTTTGATGTTTTCCTCCTTTACCTATTATCTATCCCTTGCGTAAGTTTGTTTTTCATCGGAGCAACATTATATTCTAGAGTTCCAAATTAAATAAAATATTGACAGTATACAAATTTGTAAATTAATTTATTTTAAAAGTGTTAGATCATGGGTGATCAACATTCCTTCTATGTTTTGATGATGTACAAAAGGTTTTGATGATGAGCAAAACGTTTAAATTAGAGTTAAACATGTTGAAAAGCTTTGCAAGGGAATAACGTACGTTACAGGGAAAATCAAGTACTTCATCTGGAAATTATATATGACCAACATACGTTAGAAGGACTACACGTATGTTATGGAGGCCAACTGTCACGACCTATTCCCGGGATCATGACCGGCGTTGTAAAGTCCTGCCCATTTTGGTTAGGAGTCCTGTAGACTTTCAACCGAGTCCGATTTGGCCTTGAAGGTTATCGGACGTATTTATCGATGATTAGGTGTCATCGAACCTCGAGGGAAGTTCGGTGCATGTGGGGAAACGTGAGACGTCGAGTATATGATGGGAGAGTACACAACGTACGTAGCAAGTGCAAGACGTACGTTGTCTGAAAAAGCAGCATAACGTACGTTATATAGGTAAGACGTACGTTATCTGGGACGAGGATGATCAACGTACGTTGTTTGACTATGACGTACGTTCAGGTGCGTTTATTCGAAACACGTAGCTACTGGAAGCATTACCACGTACGTTATAAGGTCACGACGTACGTTGTGCATCACCACAACGTACGTTGCCCCTATGTACCAAGTACGTTGCCTTTGATCTGCAGTGCATAAAACGGGCCGAAACACGTCATTCTGTCACTTTTCTCTCAATTTCTTACTCAAAACTCTCTCAACTCGTCTGAATCTCTCCACATTGGTTCCCCAATGTTCCTATTCCACTTATGAGGTAAGATCAACTCCTTTTCTTTCATTTAAACACCATTTTGAGCGTTGATTCATACATGCAACATTTGGGCCAAAATCACTGTAGGTTCGGATTATTGATGATTTTGAGTTAGCTGATGTTAGAGGATGTTAGAATAAGCGTTAGGGGACTTGTAAGAATGTGATTTGAGCTTTGAATCAACTGATTTGGTTTTTTTTTTTTTGAGAAACCAGGGTTTGGTTCAAGTTTTGCCAAATTGTGGAAAATCTGCTGATTGTTTGTGAAATATGAGTTCAAAATCGTGTTCAGGGGACACATTTAAGTCATAATAATGTCTGCTTTTATCGGGCAGCAAGCGGAACACGATTTTGGCGTTTTTGCAAATATTTTTTCGACGCTGCAGAATTAGGGCGTTTTTGCAAATATTTTCTGTCGTAGTTAGAATTGTGGATTTTAGATACTTTGAGGATAAATATGATTTTTGGGATCATAGGAACTGACTTGTAATTTTTACGAGTTCATGATAAATTCATGTTTTCTGAGTGTTCGGGGTAGAATTTGGGGATTCTGACTTATGAATTGCGAGTCAATAATCTTAAGGTATCTCGAGAATAGTTTCATGACTTGTTGAGTCTCGAGGACTAAAGCATAATTTTACAACGGTCAGCGACCAAACTGTAATTTTAAGTAGATTTTGGGTTTTGGATCGAAAGTGATAGATTCACTTTCGGACTATATTTTGGGGCTACTTCGAGAGTCTACATGTGCATTTGCATATCATGCATTTGGTATTTGCCATAGTACTGCATTGTGATATTTGTGTTGTTTGATTGTGTACAGCTTCCTGTTCTTGCTAGCAAAATCAGCCACCGATGAGTGGGACTTGACTGGTGTGGCAGCTTGGATTGCCAGTGAGTGAATAGCAGCTTCAGACACATTGGTTGTGTCTCGAACTTTTCTTACTAGTTTTTGATGTGTTGGATGATATATGAAAATGGATTATTCTAGAGGATTGGTTAGAATAAACTGGTTATTTGTGTAATAATCAGTGTTGGTTTTGAACTGATATATATGTATTATATATATTTGATATGATTTTAAATGTTGGATTGCATGATAAGATTTTGTACTATACGATAGTACGTTTTGGTTTTCAATATGGGGACACCTGTGCTACAAGGTATGTAACCTTTGGTATACCAATGTTTGATATAGCCCAGCTACTAGGGTTGTCGGTAGCCATGGTGCCACAATCAGGCACATGATTTGTTTATGATAGAGGAGGGTCCTCATCACTATGGCTGGTCCACACATTATGTGATATTTGCCAGAGTCCATATCATGTTTGCTTAGTACCATATCGCTTGTATATGTTTTGACATGAAAATTGCTGATTTAAAATCTTAAATGACTTTGTTACGCCTATGTGCTTGTTGTTTGCCTTGGATGCAAATGATTTTGAATGGCTATTATGGTATAGTGTGTATATATTTATATACTTACAAGCATTGCTTGTGGTAATTGCAAACTGTTGTCAAAACAGACTCTTTGAGACACGTATGAGGAGCTTTGGAGTGTTATTCCTAACTGGGATTAACCCCCATTTTTTCTGTTGTGGATGATTCTATCTTCCAGGTGCACAGAGTTTGGCTTTGGCGTTTATTCCGCATCTTGGACACCCGTGAGGAGTCATTTTGGTTAGTGATGCCTATTATTCGGGCTTTTTTGATTTTGTTAGAGCTCCGTACTAGATTACTATGGGGTGTTGGGTTGTCTGTATACTCTAATATATTTATTGTATTTGGTTTTACCAGAGTATATGATTTGTATGCATTTGATATATATTTATATATTGATTTATATATAAATTGTTTTAAATTAATAAATGGGTCATGGTCCCGGGAATGGGTCGTGACAAAGGTGGTATCAGAGAATTAGGTTTTGTACAGTTTGGGTCTGGTGTGGAGCTTAGGTAAGTTTGATCGAGTGAGTGTGATTTGCTTCTATGCATTCTTTGATCTCTGGCTCGATACTGTGGAAATCACTTGCATATTGATATTGCATACGCGATTTGTTTATTGTAGATATGGATCGCATTCGTAGTATAGGTCGTGAGAGGCGTAGACATCAGCCTGTTGATGCTGCTGAGTATTCTGTAGCCGACCAGCATGAGGCGGCTAGTTTACCTGAGGTTGCGGCACCACAGCCACAACCAGCGCCTGTTGGTAAGGCAGATGTGTTAGAGATATTTACTCAGGTCTTAATGAGAATGGACGCATTGTTAGTCGGTCAGGCTGCTGGAGGCCAGATTATTTCGCCTGTTGCAGCACCGCCATTACATCCACTTCAGCCTGAGGCAGCTGCAATACCCGCACATGGAGGACAGGGTTTTGCAGGATCACGTCCGCCTTGTGAGACGTGCAGGAGGAGACACTCAGGGGCTTGTACTAGGGCAATAGGCCTTTGTTTCCATTGTAGACAGCCAGGGCATAAAGTGGCTAAGTGTCCCGTAAAGCGTGGCACAATATCACAGACAGTACAGTCAGCAGTCGAAGGTACTAATAGAGGCGCGACAGGTTTTGAAAGTCGTAGCCAGACTGGACAGGGTACCGACCGTGGGCAGATTAGGTAGAGCATTATACTATTGGAGGGCGGGCTCGAGTGTACCATTTGACTCGTTAGGAGGCGCAGACCTCCAATGCTGCAGTTACTGGTGCGCTTTTCATTTCCGATACTCCTGTTTACGTATTATTTGGTATTGGTGCATCACATTTGTTCATCACTCTGCATTTTGTCGAGCGATCGGGATTAGTACTATGTCAGTTAGACAAGGTGCTAGAGGTTTCGTCACCTTTAGGCAGCAAGTTAGTGACTGATTCCAGAGTTTGAGATTGCATGATCTCATTTTATAAGCAGGAGTTGGCAGCTGATCTCATTCTATTGGATGTGGGTGAGTTCGATGTAATCCTTGGCATGTATTGGCTTTCAGAGTGGCATGCTACTCTGGATGGCTTTGCCAAGAGGGTATGTTTTCGACAGCCAGATCGACTGAGTTCTGCTATCAGAGCTAGTGAGACAGTGTTGTTCAGGGTTATTTGTCGGCTGCTATAGCAGAGCAAATGATTCACCGAGGTTTTGAGGCGTATCTCGCTTTTGTATTGACTGAGTCTGCAGGACTAGAGTTGGGAGTGGAAGATGTATCTATAGCTCGAGAGTTCTCAGATGTGTTTCTTGAGGAGTTACTAGGACTTTCACCTAAATGCGAGACTGAGTTCGAGATAGAGGTACAACCTGGTACCGATCTGATATCAATTCCACAGTATCAGATGGCGCCAACAAAGTTGAAGGAACTGAAGACCCAGTTGCGAGAATTGTTGGACAAGGGATTTGTCCGACCAAGTGTTTCACCTTGGGGTGGTCCAGTATTGTTTTATAAAGAAGGATGGAAGCCTTTGCATGTGTGACAGTTAATAATAGATATCTGCTTCCGAGGATAGATGCTCTGTGTGACCAGCTACAGGGAACGCAGTGGTTTTTCAAGATCGACTTGAGGTCGGGATATCACCAGTTGTGGGTTAGAGGGGAGGACATTCCCAAGACAGCTTTTCAAACCAGGTATGGACATTATGAATTCCTAGTGATGTCGTTCGGTTTGACTAATGCGCCAACGACATTAATGGATTTGATGAACAGAGTGTTCATGCCATACTTGAATCGGTTTGTCATCGTGTTTATCGACGATATATTGGTGTACTCGAAGAGTAAAGAATAGCACGATGACCACTTGAGGCCAGTCTTACAGATTTTGCGAGAGCATCAGCTGTATGCTAAGTTCTCGAAATGCGAGTTTTGGCTTGATCAGGTGGCATTTCTGGGACACGTGGTGTCAAAGGAGGGGATTATGGTAGATCCGAAAAAGGTAGAGGCAGTACTCCATTGGTAGAGACCTAAGATCGCTACTGACATACAGAGTTTCCTTGGCTTGGTCGGGTACTATAGGAGATTTATCTAGGATTTTTCTAGGATCGCAGCTCCTATGACTCGATTGACGCAAAAAGGAGTTAAATTTGTTTGGTATGATAGATGTGAAGATAGCTTCAAAAGCTAAAGAGGTGTTAAATGAGTGCTCCAGTGTTAGTGTTGCCATCAGGCTCTGGGGATTTGCAGTATACTGTGATGCCTCGAGAGTAAGACTGAGTTGTGTGTTGATGCAGCATGGCAATGTGATTGCCTATGCCTCAAGAAAACTTAAGAGGCATTAGCAAAATTACCTGACACATGATTTAGAATTGACAGCAGTTGTGTTTGCACTCAAGATTTAGAGACATTACTTGTACAGAGAGAAATTTGAGATCTTCACAGATCATAAGAGTCTGAAGTACATTTTTGGGCAACGAGATCTGAACTCGAGGTAGAGACATTGGTTGGAGTTGCTAAATGATTATGATTGTACTATATCATATCATTATGGTAAGGCTAACATCGCAGCCGATGCTTTGAGTAGAAAGTCGATGGGGAGTTTGGCTCACATCGCAGTTGAGTTCCAGTTCAATGACTCTGGGGCTTTGCTTGAGCATGGGGAGGCGAGGCTTGTATTATTGGATTAGACTCGAGAGTTTTAGAAGAAGGATTCTGAGATGCAGAATTTGATCAAAAAAGTTATATCACCTAGGGTACCGAGGTTCAGTGTTGATGATTCGGGAGTCCTTTGGTTTGGACTGAGATTGTGCATACTATCGTCTGGTGGGTACGCGAGGAGATTATGACCGAGGGTCACAACTCCACATATCAAGATGTATCAAGATCTTCGAGAGTCATATTGGTGGTCGGGGATGAAAAAGGACATGGCCGAATTTGTTAGCCGGTGTTTAACATGTTAGCAGGTTAAGTTCGAACACCAGCGTCCTTCTGGATTGATGCAACAATTACCTCTTCCGGAGTGGAAGTCGGATCGCATCACGATGGATTTCATTGTTGGGCTGCTAAGGACACCTTCAGGTTATGACTCGATTTGGGTGATTGTGGATCGATTGACGAAATCGGCACATTTTTTGCCTGTCAAAATGATTGGAGAAGTTGTACGTCGATCGGATCGTATGTTTACACGGTGTGCTAGTCTCTATAGTGTCTGACAGAAGGCCACAATTTACTTCGCAGATTTGGCGTAAACTGCAGGAGGAGTTAGGTACTCGATTAGACTTCAGTATGACATTCCATCCACAGACATTAGAGGATATGTTGAGAGCGTGTACTGTGGATTTCGTTGGGATTTGGGATTCTCACTTGGCATTGGTAGAGTTTGCATACAACAATTCGTACCATTCGAGTATCGAGATGGTGCCTTATCAGGCTTTGTATGGGAGAAAGTGTAGATCTCCTTTATGTTGGACCGAGGCTGGAGAGAGAGAGCCATTGGGGCCAGATTTAATTTTGGAAATGACTGAGAAAGTGAGATTAATCCAATAGAGGATCTAGACTGCTCACAGTCGTCAGAAGAGTTATGCTGATCCGAAGTGTAAACATTTGGACTTTGAGATTGGAGACCATGTACTCCTCAAGATGTCACCAATGACGGGCGTCATGAGATTTGGAAAGAAGGGCAAGTTGAGCCCGAGGTACATTGGTCCATTTGAGATTATCGGCCGAGTTGGAGTCGTGGCATATAAGTTGGTGTTACCGCCTCAGTTCACTTCAGTTGATCCAGTGTTCCACATATCACTTCTGAGGAAGTATGTTCCTAATCCATCTCACATTATGGTGCCTCAGTCTGTAGAGGTCTGATCCGACTTGTCTTACGATGAGGATCCTGTGAGGATTGTTGATCTACAAGTTAAAAGGTTGCGGAACAAGGAGATTACTTCGGTGAAAGTGATAGGGAGAAATCATTCCATTGAGGAGGCCACTTGGGAGGCCGAGGAGGAGATGCAGCATAGATATCCGCACCTGTTCGACACAGCTAATCCTTAGGTCAGTATGTCTATTTGTTTTATGCATTCCTTGCATTTCTGCATATCATGTTGCATATTGGTACGTAGACTGAGTGTTAAGTATACACTGTCTACATTTTAAGGCTGATATCCTAGCTTTTGATCTGGAATTTTGAGAATCTAGAGTGATCTTAGATTCAATTTAGTTGTTTCAAAATTCGAGGATGAATTTCTTTTTAGGGGCGAAGTATGTAAAATCCCGCCTGTTTTGGTTAGGAGTCCTATAGACTTCTGACCGAGTCTGATTTGACCTTGAAGGTAATCGAACGTATTTGTCGAGGATTACGTGTCATCGAACCTTGAGGGAAGTTCGGTGCATATGGGGAAATGTGAGACGTCGAGTATGTGATGAGAGAGTAAACAACATACGTAGCACGTTGTGCAAGACATAGGTTATGATGCTTTTCTAGACGTACGTTGTCTGAAAAGCATCATAACTTACGTTACATAGGTAAGACGTACGTTATATGGGACGAGGATGATCAACGTACATTTCCTGACTATGACGTACGTTGAGGTGTGCTTATTCAAAACCTGCAGCTACTGGAAGCATCACCACGTACGTTATAGGGTCACGACGTACGTTGTGCATCAACCACAACGTATGTTGCCACTCTGTACGATGTACGTTGCCTTTGATCTATAGTGCATAAAACAGGATGAAACACGCCATTCCGTCACTTTTCTCTCAATTTCTCACTCAAAACTCTCTCAACTCGTCTGAATCTCTCCACATTGGTTCCCAACGTCCCTAGTCCACTTCTGAGGTAAGATGAACTCCTTTTCTTCTATTTAAACACCATTTTGAGCTTTGAATCATACGTGCAACATTTGGGCTGAAATCACTATAGGTTTAGATTATTGATGATTCTGAGTTTGTTGATGTTAGAATAAGTGTTAGGGGACTTGTAGGAACATGATTTGACCTTTGAATCAAGTGATTTTGTGTGTTTTTTGAGAAACTAGGGTTTGATTTGGGTTTTGCCAAATTGTGGGAAATCTGTTGATTGTTTGTGTAATCTGAGTTCAAATTCGTGTTCAGGGGATGAATTTGAGTGGGAATGCTAGTATGATTTTATCAGGTAGTGAGCGGAACGCGATTAGGGCATTTTTGCAAATATTTTTTGTCATAGATAGAATTGTGAATTTTAGAGACTTTAAAGATAAATATGATTTTTGAGATCATAGGAACTGACTTGTAATTTTTACGAGTCTAGGATAAATTTGTGTTTTCTAAGAGTTCGGGGTAAAATTTGGGGATTATGACTTATGAATTGCGAGTCAGTAATCTGAAGGTACCTCGAGAATAGTTTAATGAATTGTCGAGTCTCGAGGACTAAAAAGTAATTTTACATCGATCGTGGATCAAACTGTAATTTTACGTATATTATGAATCTTGGATCGAAAGTGACAGATTCACTTTCGGACTATATTTTGGGGGCGACTTCGAGAGTCTACATGTGCATTTGCATATCATGCATTTGATAGTTTGTTGTCTGCCTTGTTTGTGAAGGATTTTGAAATGGTTTTCAAAACCATTATGATTTTACAAATAGTGTGTATACGTACGTGCACTTATACCTACATGTGGTATGTTTTGAAATGTTTTCAAACAATTTTTGTGAGACTCGAAGCTGCTTTGGAGCGTTATCCTTCATTGGGTTCTCACCTCCTTTTCTTTTTCTTTGTTTTTTTTACTTAATCTTTCAGGTGTCTTTTGTAGCGGTCATTTGATATTCCACGGTCAGTGAGGTACCTTGGTCTACAGTGAGTGCCTTATTGTTCGAGCCTTACTTTCAGTTCTATTAGATACTCCACACCGAGTGGTGGGTTATGGTCCTGTTGCAGAATTTTCGGTCTATGGAATGGATAGTGGAAGCGACTAGAAATTAGAGGAGAGAAATGAACACCAAGAATTTAGAGTGGTTTGGCCAACCTTGCCTACGTCCACTACTTAAGTCTCACCACTTAGGATTTCCATTATAACGGAGACTGATTGCAGCACAATCCAACAAAGCCAATACATGAGGTTGATTCCGGCTCAACACCTCTAAGGCCTACACAATGTTGTTTTTCTTAGGTTCATAGCAAACATCTACAATGTTGTTTTCTATAGGTTTACAAGAAACCTTTCTCAAAGTGTATACAAAGTGTTTACAAAGATTGA
>CAODLS011518200.1:0-40244 GCA_948243855.1 Flueggea neowawraea
GCAGAAAACCAATTAAGCTATAAAACCCATACCTCATCTTTGAAATATGTGTTGTCAGTAATATAACAGAACCCTTCCACTTGTGGCGCACAAATTTCTTCGTATTTTCTGAAACATTGATAATGTTTTTAATTGTTATATGGCTGCAATCTTGATATGAATCATTGGTGAAAGCTATGCGAGAAAAGAATCTGCCACATACATATATCATATATGGAGAAACAAAGATAGAACAAGGGAAATGTCGTCTTACGCAGCAATCATCATGCATGAAACACCAAGCAACTGCAGTTTTTGTCTGTTCATAACATTCCCTGAAAGATAACGATCTATGTAGTTCACTGTCAAGTACAATGTATCGGGTACAAGCCTGTACTCTTCGGCCACCTGCAGTTTAAACATGTCCATATTTCAGCAAATGCTTCAACAATTTGATTAATGGTCCAACTCATATTTCGCAAATAACCCAAATCATCTTTAATATCTCAAGGTAAAATGCACGGATTCTATCAACACATTATATCATTATGAGAACAAAAAATTCACCTCCACTAGCCAATCAATTAGTATGGCCCTCATGCTAGCATTTATATCTTTCTGTATGTTCTCCATGAAGTCTGTGGAGGGTCTCTTCTTCAACTGCAATCACCACAACCAAAATGTTGTGAAAAAGAGTTCTGAAAGTCCCTCAAATTACAATAATCGCGAATAGACTCTATAAATTGAAATATCCATATTAAAACATCATACGCAACATATATATTTGGAACAAAAATGACTAACCTCGGATGCACGTAAGTGCTTGTAAATATCACAAGCAATGGTTGCACAAAGCTGTGGATCCTCAAAATTGTCATCTACATTGATCACTTTGTCATCTATGTCCATATCAACTACCATATCCCTGCTGCACACATTTTCTACAAATACATACATGAAAACCAAATTAGATTTTGTGAATTGGTAAGTTTATATATGGGAAAATTTTTGATATACTAAACATTGTCATCACCGGCCAAGTGAATTGATGAAAAAATTTCAAGAAAAAAAACAAAAACAAGTGTACAGCAGGCATACCTGATGTTTCCTGTTGGTCTGAAATGTATAGCTTGGTAAATGTCCTCTTATTGATTGAATCAATCTCCGCAATTGCATTGTTATCAATGTACTCAACTTCAGGGCTCTTGAAAGAATCACAAGTAGACATTGTCTCATCCAAAGAAATTGAAACTCCATCCGATTTACTTGGCGACACATCCATGTTACAAGGAACAGAAACAGATGCAACAACAGGGACAATGCCATCATTTCTTGCAACATGTGTGGCCTTACAAACTCCAATTGAACTCGATTTCACATTCTGAGATGGCGGAACAACGCTTCCGGACAAACCGGTACCATTGCAAGCCGGAGTTCCTTTCTTCACCTTGGCAATTTTATTCGAGAATGGTGCCTTCACACATCAAAACCAATTGAGCAGCCGTTAAAATCCAAGAATTCATTTTGAATTTTTCTTTGAATTTATAGGTGATTGACGACAATGTCAATAAAATAATTTAAAAATGCACCTAACTATACAGCGAAGGCACTTCACCATTCCACATTAGTTCAGTTTAATGACAGTTTATCATCACATAAAAAATAAAGAACCAAAAAGTAACTTTCAAATAAACCAATTTTAGAAATACCCACAAAGAAATCCTCAAATTCTTTAACAAGTTTCCAACTTTACAAGGAAAAAAACACCAAAACCCGTCAAATTCACTGAAAATCGGAAACCCACAAAAAAATTCTCCCACTTTCCCTCACTTTCTCGCCAACCAAACACCCAATACCACTTGAGAAAATCAAAGCAAAGAAAGAAAGATCAAGAAACCACTAAAGTAGTCGCCGAGACGGAACTCTTGGAGCCTCTAGAGGCCACATTCTTGTGGTTGGTAATATCTCCAAGCGGCGCTCGTTTCTTGGCCATGTGAGGAGGCCCCACCGCCTTCCCCACGTTCTGCGACGACGAAGAAGCGTCATGTCGTTTCGCCAGTGACGACGTCGTAGAAGACGAAAACGACGAACGGCGAGTCTGTGTGGACATTATCGTTATTAGGATGGTGACTCTGTCCCTCGCTTTTCCGTTAAAAAGGGTTTTGTGTGCGAGAGGGAGAGATAGAGAGAGGAGAAAGAAACAGATTTGGTATTTGTGTGCTTTTGTGTATTTATTTATTAATATATTTATTATTAGTTTAATGCTTTTGAGGCGGGGAAAGTGGTTGATTTGAATTGTAGAGAGATCTGGACCGTTGATTTTCACGGCTCGGTATTTGTTAGGAGCGTCCAGGTGTAGGCCCACTTTGGTAGGACAGTTGAGTTTGAATTGTGGGTTTTTCTGTGTTTACAGACAAATAAAATTTTGACAGGTGGAGAGAGAAACGTTTTACGCTACGATGATTAGGCTGTTCTTTTGGTTGGAGTCACAGGCGGTGAGACGAAGTGCTTGTGTGAGAAGTTTGAATTCGAAATTCAAACGGTCACTGGAATTTTTTGTTTCATGTAAGTTTGGGGCAAGGAAGTAAGCAATAATAAGACAAAAATTTATAAATAATTGAGTTGGTCAGTCATGCATATATTGTAGAGGACATTTTTGAAGTTATTTGAATATGTAATTTAATTATTTGAACTACAAATAGGTAATGTTGTGATAATAATTTGTAAAAAATATGGTTAATATGATAAATATGTCACGTTTGTTGGAACATATTTTAATTGAACAAAAAATATATATTTTTTATAATTATTTTGATAATGATCAGCCAGTAAAAAGTTGAATACTGAATGAGCTTGATTCTTTCGGTCTTTGTCCACATGTTGAATTAAAATAGTTGAATACTTTGTGGTTTATCTGTATAGATTTTTGAATAATTTAATGTTTTTTAATAAAGAATAATTTAATGGTTAAGAGTTAAATATTTAGGTACTTTCATTTTTTTTAGTTTGGTAAATGTTGCAGACCATGTCCCTTAACGATCGCATGTTAGATTTATTCACGCGCGTTAGGTCCATTTATTGAGATATTATCTTCTTTGGCTCATGGTTCTCATAGTTTTGTTCTTAAAAAGACGTTTCAATATTTTAAAAGAAAAATGTGCGTATAAATGACTATTAGTCTCAATTCTTAAACAATGTGTTAAAACAATGAAATAGCTAAAGTACACTCGAACTCAACTTTTAAAATGACTATATTATTAATATTTATAATGATTAAAAATTTACTGCTATTAAAACAATAAATCCAAATTTTAAATATTGTATCAACATTATCAAATATTAATTCAGATGAAAATTGATTTGAATTTTTTCAAATACTTTGTCCTATTTAGCCACTGAAGATTTTATAATCAATCATGATTATTGACATTCATGCACGATTGTTCACATTATAAGATCCTGAAATGTCTTGATTGTGTTGTAATCAAGAAGGTTATTAAGGAAGGTGTTGAGGGTTGCGCTATTTCGATGCATAATGGTAAATCGTCTGGGTAGGATGGCTTTAATCCTGTTCTTGTTCATAAGTCCAGGGATATAGTTGGTGGTCATGTTACTTTGGCTTGCATGTAGAGTTGTTGCCGGTGGGGTATTTATAGAGTTGAAAAAATAAAAAATAAAAAAAAAAAAAAAAAGAAAATAACCGTTGGAACCTCCGGTTTTTAAAATGAGAAACCGAAAACCACCGGTTTTAGTCGGCCAATTCCGGTTCCGGTTTTGACCGATCCGGTTTCGATTCGATTCGCCGGTTCCGGTTTGATTTTTACAACTCTACTTACATGGAATGGATGGAGAGTGGTTCGCTTCCATCGAACTTAAGCAATACTAATATAGTTCTTATTCCTAAAATGATTAAGGCACGGAGTTTGAAGGAATTGAGGTCGATTAGGCGCTGTGTAACGTTGTCTATAAAATTGCTGCTAAGGCGATTTCTCTTTTCACCAAGGGAAAGTGGGCGGGTGTAAGAGAAGTTCAGTCATGTTAGAGACCCTGGTCTGCTGGAAATTTTGGCAATAAGAGAAGCTCTAAGCTAGCTAAAATCTCTGCAACGCTGTGATTGAGTCCGACTGCGTAAATGTCGTCGTTGCCATCAATGAGATGAAGGAATAGAGGTCTGTCTTTGGATCTATTGTTGTTGATTGTAATTTCATTTATCGACTCCTAAGGACGTTCGAGTTGTTTGTGTTAGGCAACAGCGAATTTGGTAGCCAATTTTCTTGATCGGGCTGCAAATTCTTTTCCGATTCTTTAGGATATCACGTCCCCACTCCCCTTTTTGCATTGTATCTGCTCTTGAAGATGAAGTTTAAGTAATGAAATGCATTTGATTTTTAAAAAATTAAGAAGTTTAATAAGAGATCTTTTAAATCTTGATGCATGTTAACCTATATGCTAATGTAAGGGACAAAAAGAAGAAATAAAGCGCCCCATCTATGAGATGTTTCCATATATGCTCAAGACTTCACTGTTGTCGTTGCTTCGTTTCAGCAACTGTCCTGACGCTTAACGTGAATGGTTACATAATTCAACTTGATTTGGCTCGGTTTGTCTTGTAAATTTCTGAATAGAAACTTAACTCGGTTTAAGCTCTATTTGAAACTTGCTTAAAGCTTTATTACTAACTCGTTTGTTTGTTAATCTTTAGCTTTTAATATTCGTTGTCAAGCAGAACTCATTCAAATCATTTCAACAAACGTTGTATAATCCACAATAGAATACATCATTAATCATTTCAACAAGTACTTCAGTCCATAATATGAATAACATTTCAAAAGTACTAAGATCCACCAACATCCTTCAATTCTTGATTAATCTTTAAAGTTTTAATCTGCATTCGAAATAATAAAACTTAATGAGCCTAAAAATCAAACTTTTGTTGCTAGGAGCTCGTCCAACGGCAGGTACTTGTATTTGAATGGATCATAAAAATAGAAAGGACTTGAGAAATAATATAATATTAACACAGAGCTACTGTTTTGATCTTATATTTATTGAGCAAGTATTCAAATCTCAATAAATTTATCGCAAAGAGTTAATGAGCAACTATCCTAATTCTGACTCAATTTAAATTCTATTTATTATCTAAACATCAGAATTCTAATTCTGATTCAATTCCATTTCTATTTAAAATATTATCTAAACATAAGAATTTTAATTCAATTACAATTTCAATTCTACAATCCAAACAGATCCTAATAGATTTTCAATCAATTTTTATATGAGTTTCAAAGTTGTTTCATTTGCCACTAGTTTTTTCTTTAGTTTTTTGTTTGTACGAAAATTATCTCCGATGATTGACAATTAATGCTGAATCTATCTCTTATTTAGTTTGTTGTTTATTTATATTTTGGTGCTGATTGTCAATCTTAAATATTGTTTAGTTTTGACAAGATGGTGAAGAAGCTAAACATAACTGAAAGTCCTGTAAAAAATGTTAAGAAGAGCAAGTTGTTAAATCAAAAGAGAGTATCTGACGTTAACAATGATGTTAACTATGGCGTTGTGGATGAGTCAAAGAATAAGAAGAAGAAAATAACCGATGAAGACAATAGGGTGATTCCTGATGTCAATATTGAGCATGGGAAAACCAATACTATTGATGATAATGCTCAACACAAATACAAAGCCATAGAGGCAAGCTAACGTAAAATTGATTCTATTTTGTTTCTGATTACTTTTAAATTTTCAATCATGATGGTGGTTGTTCCATGAAATGAGGATTTTTGAGTGAATGGGTTTGTACCTTGTTCGAGACTTGAGGCTAAAACCATCGTTGACAATTTTTTTCGATGCTTGAATACCCTAGTCTTCTTCGGAATTTGGTAGTATGATCGATCCTGAAAATTGATTGCTATGTAAAAAATAAGAGAAAATCAGATTAAATTTAATTTTTATGGATATAAATAAGATTATTTTAAAATATGTCTTAGCCATGCATAATTTTTAAATATTTATGACTCTCACGGACTCACCCTTCCCAATCAGAAAAAAAAAACCCTAGACCCCAGTATTTGATCACAATATGGAAGCTATGCGAAGATTCCTCTCTGACTCCTCCAGCCAAAGGATGATTACCTTCACATTAGCTTGTGCGGTAATGCTTGATCAACTGCGGCGAGGCTACCGAATGGAGTCGCATTACTTCGAACGTTCCACGGTAATCCTCAAGCTCCAATACTTGTTGATGATTCGATTAGGATGTAGCTAATTGTGTTTTATTAGCGTTGTATTTTATTTGTTTTATTTGCAATTTGATCGGCAATGATATTAATCAAATCAAGCAACTGAACGTTGGGTACCATGGGCATGCATTAGGTATTTGCTATTCTCGCCTAATTACATGTAATTTCATACGGCGCTATGATATAATTTCATATAATATTTGTTTTTGTTAATATCTAACTGATATCCAGGGCAGGATTTAGATTTAAGATGTAGGACTTGTACATAATTCTGGAAATGCATGCAATTTCCTCTCGAATCTTTCAATTTCCATCGTTCTTAAGATACCCAAACAATGGAAATTTTGAATGTGTTGGGGTTAAAAGCCAATCTGGGTATCAAACTGTAGGTTATATTTGGAAATTTTGAATGTGTTGGGGTTACAAGCCAACCTCGGTGTCAAACTGTAGGCTATAATATGACTGTTGAATAATATTTTGTTTTTGTAGGCTATCTTGATCTCATGTCAAATGGGCTGACTCAGATGAGGGAACTCCGTACCACTGGTGATTTCTACTTGCTGTCCTCTTAACATTGATGGTGGGGTTAATTTTATTTACTATCATTATACTTTGTAATTCAGTTTAATTCGGTTATAAAAATTCGATTTTATTTAAAATAGTCACTGAACTTTTTTTATTTATTCAAAAAGGTCACTTTGACAAATTTTAATGAAATCCGATGACGAAAATAAAAATGGGGCACACACATGTATTTTTTAAACTTGTCATATGCCACATAAATAATTTTAAACACATTAAATTTTTTAAATCACTTAAAAATTCTCAAATTTTAATCTCTTAAGATAAAAAAAAAACTTAAAAAAGAATTACAAATGAAATTCGAGAACTTAGAATACATTAAAAACACAACAATCCAAGCTAAATATCCGATGCAACTCAAATTTATTCCAATCAAAATTGTAACATGGACTTATTAAAAAAAAAAACTCAATAGTGGTACAATAAAATTGTTTGTTCATAGTTTTATATCAATAGAAAAATGTGTACATCACTAAAAATAATGACATTTATCAATTTATTTTTGATAAGTGACACTTATAAATTGGATTAAAAAATTATCCCACGACTTTATAAACTAAACATCATACTACATAATTGAGGATGAGATATTTTTATTTTGAATAATTATTGTGTATAAAAAATATTATTTCACAAAAATACAATGTATAATTTTTATTAATTATTATTATTATTTTTTTAAATGTTGCCGCTCAGTTTCTAATTATGTGTTCGTCTCTACATATCGTATGTTACTATTTAACTAATTTGAATATCTAAAAGAATATATAAAATCTCTATTTTTTACTATATAATCTATTAAATTTATTAATCCACAATTATTTCCAAACTTTATCTCTCAATTTACTAAAAAAATATTTTGATAAAATATATTATTTTAACACATTTAACTGACATATATACCAAAAGTGTTTATTTTTTATAGAACAAAAAATAGATCAAAAAATAATAATTTAAATATTAAAAAGAAGAGAATATGTGTTTTAGAGCTAAAATATTCATAAACATATAAGCTGAGTAAAATGTTAAAAAATAAATATCTCATTGAACATTCAACAATATTTTATATATATTATAATATAAAAAAGATATTTTTTTTTATTTTCTAATATATAATTTGTTAATATATAATTGATTTATGTAATTTTACTTTTCAAATAATGAAAGTAAATGTTATATGCTTTTATTTGTAAGTCGTTTTTTAAGTTTTTGATATTAAAATATTAGAATTTGAGAATTTTTGAGTGTTTAAAAAATTTAATATATTTAGAATTATTTACGTGGCATATGACAAGTTTAAAAAATACATGTGTGTCCTCCATTTTTATTTTCGTCGCCGGATTTCATTAGAAACAGTCAAAGAGACATTTTTGAACAAATCAAGAAAGTTTAGTGACCATTTTGAAAAAATCTCACTTTTATGACCAAATTGAACAAATCAACAAAGTTCAGTGACCATGGGTAAAATTAACCCTTGATGTTGACTCTATATCTTCTGAAAATTTCCAAGTCTTGGTTAATTCATAGTGTGTTGGGTATAAATGAATTCTTTAAAATTTTATGAAATTTATTTGTAAATTCTAACTTTTATCAATTCGTGTATTTAATTTGACTTTTTTCAAAATGTTCAAATCCTTTATTTACAAATGAAAGAATTTGTTTTAGTTTAATTTTGTTCATTTGTAAATCTTATCGAAAGAGGTGGAATTTGCAAATAGATTTTACACTTCTCCAATTTGACAAAATTACCCTCACAACTCATACTCAATCTAACACCTAGTTTTTAACTACAAGGATGTTTTTGTAAATAAACAATAAATGATTACAAATCTCTACTCATTCTAAATATAAAATTCATTTACAAATAAAGAATTCAATAAAGAAATAAAACATGTTATTCATTTTTAAATTCTATTCTTCATAAATTTCATTTCATTTTATTTGTATCATTTGATACCAAACACTATATTAGGATTAATTACTTTTTTTTGTCCTTGAAGAAGGATCTGTTGTGAAGAAAGAAGTTGGGGATGGAGCATCTGCTGCGAAGAAAGAAGTTGGGAAGGGAGCATCTTTTTAATCTGGTCTTTTTGCTTGAAATCTGAATTTACATTTAGTTTAATTTTGTTCATTTGCATATTCGGACATATTTTAATTGACCAAGGAAACGTTGAGACATGCTTTAGATAGCTTTTTTTTTTCTCTAAACGGCTAAAATAGCTCTTAATACAAAATCGCTCGAGCTAATAGCATTGTTTTTAAGTTAGAAAGTCCATAATGATGGTGATAGTTTTGAATAATTTTGATATTTTATCCACATTAAGAAATTGAATATTGTTTTCAATCTTTGTCCACATGTTGAATTGAAATAGTGAAATAGTTTTTGGTTTATCTATATAGATTTTTGAGTAATTTAATTGTTAAAAATTAAGTATTTAGGCTCTTTTATTTGAGGTTTGATCTTTTTAAGTTCGGTAAGATCAATAAAAACAAATAAAATAAAAAGTAATTTCCCATTTAATAGAAATTTTTATGTGCAGTTTGAGAAAAATGACTCCCTCACTTTAATGTATTTATCTAGCATAATAATTGAACTATTGCACTCAGTGCTCTATTTCAAAACAATAAAATACCTAATCTAGACAGTTCCCCACAGCCGAACAGTTGCAAGAACATTTGTTTGTAGGAAAAAATTATATGAACTCAATTTTTAGAATATATCTGACATATTTAGAATCTCATTTAATCTTTAGTTTTAAGAATACATTTATTGAATGCTTTCAAAGAGAATTTTTTGAGCATGGGGACTCTTTGCGACTAAGGTTGAGTGTATTTGGACTTGCCCATAAACTCATGTAAATGAGTTAATTATGCCATACATCTAAAATAAAATTCAGAATTTGACAAATAGAATCCAAATTTTATTAGTTGGTAGAATGCAAATTTTTTACCATGTCAATTTTCCAGGTGCCATTTTTTCAATTCCTTATTGAAAAATATCACATTCAGTCAAATAAAAATCATTTTTTTGTCTCATTTTGTCAGTTTTTTCCCTCATTGTTTCTCTCTCATCTCTCTCACTCACGGTTCTCTCCTCTCACTCTCAATCTCTCCCTCTCTTCCCTTAAACAACCCTAACCCTAGTTGTCTGTCCGCTGCCCTCACATCCTCTTTCTCCTTCGTCACTTCTCTTTCGCTCTCTAGTCTCACGCCGTCTTCTCTCTCTTCATCGCTCATGTCTTCGTTTTCTCCTTGTTTTCTCTCTCTATTTGCTTGGTCACCATCGCTCGTCTCTGTTCTCTCATTCATCTATCATCCTCAATTTGGCGTTCTCTCGTTCTCGTTGGTGGCGGGGGGAGGATCTCACTCTCTCATTCTTATTCTCAGATTTGTGTCTCTCAATTTCAATTCGCTCTCCTTGTCCTCAAGTTTTGCTTGTCTGCTCCTACACATGATGAGACGACAACAAAGATCGATGGTGTATGGCAGTGGAGGAACAACATGGATTGGTGCACCGATTAGGTGGCGACGATGTGGAAACCCTAGCATGTTTCAAATTCTATAAATTATGAAAATGCCTTTTAAATTTTAAAACTATTTTTTTAGAAGTCTTTTTTGGGTTATTCATGTTGTAGGTCGATTTAGTTTAAGTTTGGTTTATTTTGTGCAGATGTCATTATTTTTGGAGAGTTGCGGAGACATTTGGATAAAACTTAGATTTGCTAATTAATCCACTTTTGTGGATTAACGAATAATATCTTACATGTAAAAAAACTGTTGTTTAATTTAGTTCGAATATATATAATACATGTTACTTATAAAAACATATATAATCCGTTAACGTTTTAGAGGATTCGGAGGAAGGGATCATATCTGATTTGTTAATTCGAAATGCTAACAGGATTTTATCGTCCGTCGAGGCAATGGATGCAGTACATAATGAGGCTAAC
The DNA here is from genome assembly GCA_948243855.1 of Flueggea neowawraea. NCBI lineage: Eukaryota > Viridiplantae > Streptophyta > Magnoliopsida > Malpighiales > Phyllanthaceae > Flueggea > Flueggea neowawraea. The sequence continues at coordinate 10,751 of CAODLS011518200.1, forward strand.
AGTACATGGCAGAATGTAACATTTAATGATTTAACAGTTGCTATGTGAGCGTTTTTACATAGGCTCTCATAGGATTTAAGCAAGGTTTTTTCTTTTGTTTTCAAGGTTTCGTCCAAAAATTTTACACTAGATTCTTAGAACACTCATTATGTTCTAGATGAATGAAACAATAAGACACTGACTTATTAAAAAAGAAAAACATATATAGTATTTATATACTAATTGGAAAAATTTACAAGTTGAAATTAATTATAAATGATAACTTTCACCCTTCTCGACCCGATCAGAAAAAAACCCTAGACCTAGTGTTTGATCACCAATATGGAAGCTCTGCGAAGAATCCTCTCTGACTTCTCCAACCAAAAGAGGATTACCTTCACATTAGCTTGTGTGGTAATGCTTGATCAACTGCGGCGAGGCTACCGAATTGAGTCGCATTATTTCAAACGTTCCATGTGTAATCTTCAAGCTCTAATACTTGTTGATGATTCAATTAGAATGTAGATAATTGTGTTTTATTAGTATTGTATTTTATTTGCAATATCTTACTTTGATCGGCAATGAGATTAATCAAATCAAGCAACTGAAAGTTGGGTACCATGGGCATGCATTAGGTATTTGCTATTCTCGCCTAATTACCCAGAGCTTGGGAGATCCGACCTGATGTTCCCAAGATCTAACACCAACATGTACAAGAAAACGTCAACAGCTATCCCCTTTATCTCTACCTTCACCTGCACATCCATTTTATCACCACCCTCCATCATCATTTCTATCTCGACATCCAAAGCTTAAACCCCTTCCAGTAGGATCTATTTTCCTCCCTTCACAGGAGCCTGGCACCCCTCCTTTCACCGGAGCTTGGCACCCCCTCCTTCCTATCATTTCCACGTTCCCGCTCTGAGCCCTGGTTGTTTAAACACCCCGCCCAGGTCCAAGCTGAGTGTGTTTTGCCCGGATGCTTCCCATCTCCATTGCTAAAGAGAAAAGACAGCAAGAGAAGGACCAATCATTTTGTAGCCAGACATGAAACTGAACCCGATTATAGCTTTGAATTAGAAACACTTGCGAGGTGGTCATTGTCAAGCAGGAAGTCACTTTTATCGCTCCGTGACTCTCCAATGTCGTCGAATTATTCATCGTATCAATCATCTCCCCGGGTTATGAGTGATGCTGAATGGGCGGGGTTTGGAACTTTTGAAAAACCCTACAGTCTCTGTGTGTAATACTATGCATGGTTTAAAAGCAACGTTGGTGTTGTTTTTGACATGTTAATTGTACCATGTTAGATTGTTAGTTTTGTGATTGCTTATAAGTATATTTGTGATAGGCAAGAACAAGTCTTACCTACAAGCGTTAACTATAATGAACCAACAGAGTTCAAGACGACATGTGGTTGCATCGGTTCCTGTCAAAGAGTAGGTTCAAGCAATGGAGCTTTGTTTTGACAAGCACGAAAACGGAATTTCAACTCATGTAAAATTTTAACCACCGTAGTTCCCAGATCGCTGAGCCATGTTTGGACCGCCAAGCCACCATGAGTCCCACAACTAATCTAACTAAGGGTGAATAAAAAACTAACCCGACCTGATTTGAACCAAACTGAAAGTAAAATCAAAGACAAAAAGATGGATGTAGATGAAGAATTCTGAAACCGAAAGGTTCTATTGGACTGAGATTTCATTCAAAAATTGAACGAAACCAAACCTTTCTTTTACTACTATTTTGATTTTAATACATACATCTATTATAACGCTAGACCAAACCGATCCGAAAATCAACCGACCAACTATTTATAAATTCAGGTTTCTTTTATATATTAAACCGACCAAACAAACCGAATCGAACCAAACAAAAACTAACCAAATCGGATTGACAATTTAAACCAGTAGTTCAACTACAGATGATTAGATAGCAAACCAAAACATTCGGTCCGATTGATGGTTTACTTATAAAATCAAACTGAACCGACTTGTGTGCACCCCTATCTACCACCGAGTTGTCTCTCGCCTCGAAGCATCAAGTTGTTGTTCTCAAACCACTGAACCACCATGAATATTGGACTAGTGCGTCACGTTTGATCCCGGTCATTGATCTACCCTTAGTTTTGAATTATCAAATTACCTCTAATTCGTACCAAGTCACTTTGCCCTTACGCTCTAAACCATGGGACACGTCACTGCCATTTACGAAATATTTGATTAAAAATTCATTCGATCCCATTCATCAAGCTACCCTCAGTTTCGAATTATCAAGTTACCACTAATTCGTATTTATCAAGTGACCACTAATTCATATTTATCAAATCACTCTATCCTTACACTCTAAACCATGGGATACGTCACCACCATTTACGAAGTATTTGATTAAAAATTAATTTTATACTATCATTCAAATATAAAAATATTTTTCTATTGCATTTTTTCAATAATTTATTTTTTCCAAAACAAACGAATCCTTAATCACAATTCATAAACTCATTAGTAAGCCATATGTAATCACGACGAGAATATTGGTAATGGAGTAATTAACTACTGATCTATTAATTCGATTCCTTTACATCACATCCCTTCTCCATTATGTCGCCATAGCCTTTCTTTTATAAGATAGATTGCTCATACTAATGATAAGTACATGTAGCAAGCATATACAATGTGCATGATTCAACTTTAATTATGTCAATTGATAAAATATTATCAATTCCTCAAAAAATGGAATTGTGTTCTCTTGACACTGGCCTAAATATTTTATACTAACTTAAGCGTCAAAGTGCCTTTTATAAATGAATTTCTTAAAATTTCAAGAAATTCATTTGTAAATCCAAATTTCGATTTTTGGTTTGTTTTTTTTTTTAAAAAAATTCAAATCTAAGAATTGCAAATGAAAGATTGGAAGTAAGGTAAGTTTGTTCATTTGCAAATCCAAGGTAAATATATGTTATTTGCAAATGATTTCCATGACATTTCTCTTATCAACAATTTTATCTGTCACGACCCGTTGTCGAACCATGACTGGCGTATGAGGGGAACCGAACCATAGGCCCGACCCATCCCGGACAAGTCTCGGATATATAGAACATCTACCCCAATTTCTTATTCCAAATTATTCATTAATAGATAACAATAATAATAAAAATCCAGATTTTTCATTAATAATATAAATAACTATAATACCAAAATAACAAAATAAACATTTATAAATAAAATCATTTAAAAACAATTATTATCAATTGCAAAATCATAAACCCACGAACCCTCGATGTGGAGTGTCTAACCACAATATATAGACCAAGCCTGATCAACAGGGCTTCTACTGCTGAACTGAAAGCCTCATTGAGCTCTGAAAATCTAATAAAACAAATATTAAACAACCTAAAAAATGTTAATGAAAAGAGGTGAGTAAAACTCAGTGAGGGATATCAACTTTAGAATGTCTCGAGGGACTTCACATAAACTATTTTGAAAATATTTCAAAAATATTGCATGCATATATATATATTTATAATAATTATATACACTTGTATATACTTATATAGATTTTTAAAAAACATTTCCAAAAAAGTTTGCACCCTCAACAAGCAACATGCAATCATACCATCTATACGTATCATATAAACCTAACTAACTAGTAGACTGGGACGAAGCTGAACTAATGAGCAAACCTAACTGACTAACTGATTGTAGACTATGCCATATGATACTGAACATGTGTGTTTGCACCACCTACCCTAGTAACTAGGCATTTCTGATCATTGGTATACCAAAGGCTATGCATCCTCCGTAACTGAGGTGTCCCAAGTCAACAAATCATACTAATAAAATTCTTAGCAAGTAAGCATACAAATAAATTATATTGATACTTACATTGATACTAATCTTATCTTAACTTATACATATACATATACTGATATTATATAGATTCAGATACTAATATTGATAATGAATTGATTTTCTTATTTTATTTTTCACATATTCAAATTTTAGGAATTTTCAGTCCTTAATTAGTCTGTATTATTTACTGAACTAGATCACATAAAAAAACATATAGAATTTAAAAAGATACAGTCTATGTGTCTAGAGAAAATATCTCACTCACCTGGACGTCAAGGCAGAGAGTCTAAGTCATGGACTATCGGTGAATAGCTGGTCACCTCGGAAACCGAATAGAACTAAACTGAAAACATAATTTATTACAAAAGAACCAAACGGGTGACTATGGTAATACCGAGAATGCATGCAATGCATATGCAAAAACCCAAACTCCAACAACGTCGCAAAATATATTTCGAATGAATATATAATCTTACTTCTCGAAAAATCAGACTCTCGTAAAATGACAGTTTAGTCTCTCAACTTTTACAAAATCACACTTTAGTTCCAAGTCATGGCGAATTACAGATTAATGCTCAAACTTTCAAAAACTACAAATCAGTCTTCCAACTAGTCAGAATTGACAATTCAAACCCTAAACTCTTAAAAATCACAAAATTGCTTCTAAACTCTCAAAAATTACATATCTCACCTAATCTTTTTGGAATTACAAATCTGACCCGAACTAGAAAAATTACAGTGTTAGCCATGACAAAAAATTGCTCAAAAATCCCACAAAACCGTCTAAACCGACTCCATTGTTCTGAATCACTTAAATCATCTCCTAATTATTTTTATTCATTAAAATTATTCATCAATTTCACCAAATAATCATAAAATCATTAAAAATCTTGTTAATTTCTTCCAATTAAATCACTAACAACACTCATCCTCTTCAATCTCCAAAACCAATCACAAACCCATTCAATTCCATATTTATTACAACAAAACCCAACTCAATTTATCATCAATCCAACCAATTTTCATTTGAAAAATTCGGACATAATTAAATTCAACCAAAAAAATACATATTCAACCCAACCAATACAAAACCCACACAATTCTTACACCCATTCTAATATTATCTATCAAAAACTATCTCAAATCTATCAAAATCAAGCAACAAATTCAAATCCTAGCCTCAAATTCGTCATCCATTCAAACCCAACAAAAACCCATTTGTTTTTCTTTGAAAAATGAAGAAAGAATAGATAAGAATGAGAGATTTACCTTGATTAAATGTCAAGAAATTGAAATAGAAGCAAAGAGAGAGAGAGAGACGAATTGGAGAGAAAGAGAGTGTAAATGGATGTGTTATGAAAGTGAAGTAGAGGTTTGAATGCAAGAAGGAATCGGGTTTGGATTTTAAGTAGGAAACAAAAATATGCCAACCAAAACGCACCGTATGGCTGTGGTTTTTTTTTTTGAAAATATAATTTTTTTAAATCCTTTTTGTTTTCATAGGCATTCGACGTCACCTTGTCAAATGACAAGTTAAACTTCTTTTACCTGTGAATTTCCTTTTTTATTATAATTTCAAAAAATTAAAAAACTTGGCTTTGGTTTTGAAATGTAATGCCAAACAATTTTTGTTTGATTTTTAAACCACATCAAAACTCGAATATTCAAAAATATTTTAGATTATAATGCAAATTAAAATATAATAAAATAATATATTAAAGAAATATGAATTAACAATGGATTATAATAATAATAAAAGTAATTAATTTAAACTTTAAATTTTAATTTTTTTGAAAAACAAACAAAATCAAACAGGGTATTACATTATCTATATCATCTCTCTCTCCCTTCCCCTCTCTCTTTAGGGTATGTTTGGTATAATGTAAAAAGAGGGTAAAAGTTATACCAGTAATATTTACTAATATTTAGTATCATTTTTAAGTGTTCCATAAAAAAATACAAGTAATGTTTACCCCTAAAAGTGGGAGTTAATTATGTGGTATGTCTAAATTAAAATTCAGATTTGGACAAATAACACCTAAAGTTTAGTAATTAGGTGAATGTTAGTTTTTTCGATTTCAGCTTTATTATATACTAATGTTTTGAAATCTAATCTTAAAAATACCACATTAATTCAAATAAAAATCAATATTTTTTTGTTTATTCATGTTGTAGGTTGATGTTGTTTAAGTTTGGTTTTTTTTTATGCATATGTCATTAGTTGTGGAGACATTTGGATACATTTATAAATTCGTAATTGAGCTTAATTTAGTTTTATAAAATCAAAATTTCGTATGTTGGATATTTGTAGAAATATATGGATACATTCAGAGATATTGAGAGACATTTGAATATATTTAGAGATTAAAAATTTATATAAAAATTAAAATTTGGATACATATGAATACTATAAAAAAATTGAGATTTTGATACATTTTGGAGACTATAAAAAAATTATAAAAATTATATTAAAAATTGTGATTTGGATGCATTTGGATACCTTTAGAGACCACCAGATAAATTCTGAAATATCAGAATTTTTTTCTTCCATGAAATTTATCTTTTTCGAGAGAGTATCGTGATTTTTTACTAAAATATCCAAAGTTTCTTAGTCAATTAAAAAGTTGGTATTTTTTGCAAGATGATTTAAGTGTGTTTCTATTTGTCAAAATGTATTTGGTGCATAACAAAAGTCAAATTCTAAATTTTAATTTAATATAAATGTTAAATTTTCCCCAAACGTGAGGATAAACATTATGCTAAGGGAGATTAGGGTAAAATGTGAAAAATATATCATTTATTAATAAATTTTGTTTTCATATAAATAAAAGTCAACAAAAATAATAAAAAAATATATATTATTGTTATAAATTATATTTTAAATTTATTTATAATTAATGAATATTTATTATATTTAGTTTAATTTTTTTAAAATATAATAATTAATTTATGTTTTAATTTATTTTTAATTATATAAATGTATTTAATATTAATTTAACATGATAACAAATAATAAAATCATATTGTAAACTAATGCATTAAATAGATTATATGTTAAAAAAATAAAAGAATATGAGAATTGTTTATTTGATTTAGTTAACTAATATATAATAAGTAATAGTTAATTATATTAAATATTTATTTTTAAAAAATACATACATTAAATATTTTTATATTATTTTTATTTTTACTGCATATATTTAATTTATGTACATATATAACATAATTATATATTAAATAAGAGCAGTTATTCAATTATTTTCTTATTTACATAATGTAATCAAACAACCTTAAATGAAGAACTTTTACTCCCTTAATAGTCACATCCTTAATTATTACACCAGTAAATTTTCATCCTTTTCCTTTCCCTTATATCAAATGTACCCTTAGAGTCATCTCATCCAAGATATAACGAAGAAAGCTTACAAATATTTAACATACATTCATATTACAGAAGCAAATTAGAATCACATTATATGTAATTAACCGAGATAGTACATACGGAAGATATGGGTTTGGTATTTGCACTCCAGTCGCTTGATTCCGTTCAGACTATTGAGCTCATTATTGATACAAGTAAGAGAGCCTGCAAGATGAGCAATTAGAAATCTGCGATTTGAGCTTCACATAAGTATGTGTAAAGAGGATTACTGATCACACGACTATAATATTGGGTCTCTAGTTGCTTGTTTTGCACAGCTCGTTCACCGTAACAGCAAGTAACCCTAAGAATAAAATAGTTCTTTGGTGGGAGGGTCGGTAAGTATTTTGCGACCATGTTATGACATTAAAAGTTAACATTTTGTTAATAAAATCTCAAAATCCGTAATACAAGTGTTAATTGACTGAAAGTTAATATTTTTCTAAACGAATAAACCTTTTGAAATCTTATTAAACTCTCTTTGTCTTGTAAATACACATCGAACTATCACTTTATCATCTATAAGATCCTAACAAGGGGTCAAACACCTTTTTTTGATGAAAAAAGGGGTCAAAGGACGAAGCAGCAGAATGGGCCATAACTTAAGAACTTCCAGGTGATTAGCCCTTAAATAAACTACCAATCGTTGAATTTAAGTATTTAATTATTTAAAAAATAATAATGGGGAAGATAAAACCAACGCTGACCGGCTAAACACAGCGTTTATACTCATGGAGAAACGCCTCGTCGTTTCGTGCAAACAACGCACTATAAATGCAAGACAAAAACCAACCGGGTCTATCCAACGTCAAAGAAAAATTGGCGCCAATCGAATCAAAGCTACACCAGACACCACAGCGTAGGTAGCGGTAATGGCGCCAGTGTTGCAGAGCTCACAACCATGGGTCGAAAAATAGTAAGTAACAACTCCACAACTCGCTCTCCTTCTTATCATCCACGCACATTGACTCCTTTCAATTCTTATTTGTGGTTGTTTGGGTTGATTCGATAGTCGGCCGAGAGAAGTGAAGGATGTCGCTCACCAGGACGAGGTGGTTCGAGTCCTCACCAATACTCTCCAAACTTCAAATGTATCACCACTCTTGACTTCCTTTCTTTTTTCAATTTCGTTTTGCGTTTTTCTGGTTTGATTTTCAAAACCCTAACTTTTGAGCTCAATTTTTTGTAGTGCCCACACATGCTCTTCTATGGCCCGCCTGGTACTGGGAAAACCACCATGGCTCTCGCCATTGCCCACCAGCTCTTCGGGTTTCTATTACTCTCTCTTCGTCAGGAATTCGAGTTCTTTTTTTCAAAATTTTGACTAATTTGCTTTAAATGTATGTCATTTTTTTTGTAGCCCTGAGCTATATAAGTCTAGGGTTCTGGAGCTGAATGCTAGTGATGACCGTGGAATTAATGTTGTTCGTACCAAGATCAAGGATTTTGCTGCTGTTGCTGTTGGTTCTGCTCATCGTCAAGGGTATATCTTGTTTGTGTATATATTTGTTTGTTGTTGCCTTTGGTAGATTGCTTTGTCTATAAAATATAAACGTATGATGTTGCAGGGGCTACCCTTGTCCGCCATATAAGATTATTATTCTAGATGAAGCGGATTCCATGACTGAAGATGCTCAGGTTTGTTTGTTTATTTCATTTGTTTTTGTTTATGAACTAGTTGTATGTAGCTAATATATTGTTGCATGGAAGTTTAATGGCAATTATTACCGATGTGGCAGAATGCGCTAAGGCGTACAATGGAGACATACTCCAAGGTCACAAGGTTTTTTTTCATATGCAATTATATCAGCAGGTGCTTCTTCTTTACTACATTATGATTTTTGATGTAATTGGTATTGGATTGGCTTCAAATTTTCTTTGGATTAGCATGTTATTGAAGTTGTGAATCACAACCAGAAATTTGCAACCAGTTTCTGTTAGCAATGGGCTGAGGAAGGATAGCTTTTATGTAGAATTTGTTCATTTGTTACCTTTGTTTCTGTGGACGGACTCTATGCAAGTTTGAAACCTGGCTTACTGCTTTCAATTTACATTATTTATTTTTTCTGTATGGAATATATCATGACAAGCCTTCACAAAAGCTTAAGAAACAACCATGAACCATGATAACAAATGTAACCTGTCTCTTCTTTTTCAGAATCATAGAGCCACTTGCTTCAAGATGTTCAAAATTCAGGTTCAAACCACTTTCAGAAGAAATCATGAGTAGCCGTATATTGTACATTTGTAAAGAAGAAGGCCTCACTTTGGATGCAGAGGTTTATATATCTAATGACTGAAAGAGTTGGTGAGATTCTTACATACAAGTCCTTCAGTTGATTGACTTTTTCTGTAAAATATATGATATCTGTAGGCTCTTTCAACATTAAGCTCAATCTCTCAGGGTGATCTTCGTCGGGCTATAACATACTTGCAGGTACAATATATTCATTTCTGATAATCCTGTTTTTCTTTTGTAAATATTTCATTTGCTTCGTCTAAAGTTCACTGATTCAGTAGCTAAGGGTTTATGTACTTGCCTATATCTTTTTGTCCTGGGAAAAGGGATTGCTGATAAATTAGGCCCATGATCCCAGATATGAAAGATCTAATTCCTGAGCAAAAAATGAAAGTGATCTTGTGTATCATGAATTTTTGCAGGGAGCTGCTCGTTTATTTGGATCATCAATTTCAGCCAAAGACCTCATAAGTGTGTCCGGGGTAAGTTAGCTTAAATTTTATTATTGTATATTTTCTTATTGATATATAGATGTATATATTATTCTTTCAAATTTCCATTTATAATTATTGTGATCAAATTATGTTTTGTTGGTTTGTGACCAATTTCTTAAATCGAGGTCAAATTACAATGACAAGTACATATCCAAACAAGCAATACAAGGCAGAATAAAAATACTGTTTAAAGCCTCTCTTGACACCCTTTTTCAGTGCAATGTTACCACTTGTGCTTGATTTTTCGTCTGCTCTTATTAGGTCATTCCTCAGGAGGTTGTTAGTGCATTTTATACAGCTTGCAAAAGTGGTGATTTTGATTTGGCAAATAAGGAAGTGAATAATGTAATTGCAGAAGGATATCCAGTTTCTCAGATGCTTTCTCAGGTCCATTTTCCCTAGATTTATCTGCCTCTTGCAGCATTTCTTATTTTCCATTCAATATGATACTGACGTGATATTTCTTCCAGTTATTTGAACTGATTGTTGAAGCAGATGACATATCTGATGAACAAAAAGCTCGCATATGCAAGTGTTTGGGTGCAACTGATAAGGTAACATCTTTGAGTCGTATTTTGTCATGGTGTCCCACAGTCCTAACTCCTAGTCAAGTTTCACTTTAAATATTTTCATTGTTTTAACCAAAATCCAGTGGGATTTACATTAATATTTATCTCTTGTTGTAAACACTTGGGAGGCGTCCAAATTGATCTGTTCTTCTTGCAAATTATGTTCAGAAACCAATTCTCATCATTTCATAGAGCACACTGATTTCTGTATCTCCCTCTCTCTCCCTGTGTGTATCACATATTGTAGTCTCTTAGGTGTCCAACTCCAAATCTCTACTCTTCATGTTCTTAAACAAAGGAGGCGTCCTGTGCTGAATTCTTATAATTTTTTTCCTCCTTTTTTACAATCCAATTTTAATTTGACCAGTGTAGCCTAATCCTCTTAAATAATTCTCGACTCTGTTTCTATTTTTTTCCTCGGGATGAGGGTAATTTTTTGGACAGTTCTCTTTTGTTTTCTTTTTCTCTGTAATTTTGGATGCAGTATTACATTTGTGTTTTTCTTTCACGTGCAGTGTCTTGTTGATGGGGCTGATGAGTACTTGCAATTGCTGGATGTGGCCAGTAACATGATGCGTGCTCTTTGCAACATGCCACAAGAATTCTCTTATGAGAATTAAGTAGCAGTTTAGATTAAGTTTGAGAAATCCCCTAGATAGCATGGTTTGGTAATTATTTTGTTGATTTGCCTAGAAAAAACTGCCAACATACCCTTTTTCAGCAAAAGAGGACAGCTAGTTTAGTATGTGCCCTTATGAGCTTGCGTTCTGTTTTGCAAGTTTGTAGACCATATTATGCAGAAAAATGAATGGCGAAGGATCTGATCTTTCACATTTTCAATTCAATGCTGCTATCTCCAATAGTTCAAAATATTATTCTCCCACTTGGACCATGCAGTGCTTATTAGATCAATTAACTATTTAATGAATCATTATGGATAAAAGCTTGGTCAAAATGGCTTTGCCACTGATCGCAGGTTTGGGACCCCATAAACTGTTTACTTGGTATGATAATGTTTCTTCCAGGTTTTGAAGTCCATTTCACGTTAAACACTATGAACACAACTTCATAATTGGGCATTGCAACAAGCTTTGAAGGTATGACTGCAAACTATATGATGGTCATGTTTGATATTTGAAATTCAGAATTGAGCTCAAGATCATTTGGCTGGCCACTAGTGGATCCCATCATAATTCCACTTAAAATAGTTTTTGTGTTCAGTATTCCACTGGTTGCTCGTTAACGGATATTGAAACTTTGTATTTACTATTTAAGCATATTTTACTTCTTAAAAACGTATTAATCTCTCTGCAATCTTTTTTTGCAATCTACCACAAACAAACACACACAATCATAAAATGCTGAAGGCTGCTAGAAGGTGTTTGTCCTGTGAGGCTTATTTGATTCGACATTGACTACTTTTACTCAAATTTAGGCATTTTTGTCATTAAAGGAGTTGAATGCGGGGTTTTAAGATCAACAAAGCACACATTAACGACTTGAGCTTGTCATATGCTTTCTAAGTACACGTTAGTAAACATTAGACTCAATTTTCTTATAATATTAGCCACATCTCACATGGCATTTCCTCTAAATTCCTGAACTTCAACGATGAGTTTGAATTTTGGACCAAGATAATAAATCATAAAGGACCCATTATTAGCAAGTGTGTTTGTTTTATTGCACAATTGTAGCTCCTAACGTTCTTTGTCAACAACTTTTATGGAGCCATTATCCTAGAGGTAGGTCCACCTGCCCAACTTCTTGCCTTTAATCTCGCCGAAATCCATTTTTTTCTTCTCTTCCCTTCCCTATTTATACATTAACATTGTCCGATTACCTTTGGCACTTCCCTTTGTGGTGTTTGCTTATTTTGTTTCTGTCTCAAAAAAAAGTCTCACTTTCTGTGTTTTGAGATGACAATAGTAGATGATTCCTTCAAGAAACCCGGAGCTATTCCCTTCAAATGGGAGATCCGACCTGGTGTTCCCAAGACCCAACACCAACATGTACAAGAAAAACAACATAAGCAGCTATCACCTCCAACTCTACCATCACCTGCAGAACCATTTTATCACCATCGTCCATCACCGTTTCCATCTCCACATCCAAAGCTTAAACCACCTCCAGCAGGATCCATTTTCCTCTCTTCACCGGAACCCCGCACGCGCTCCTTCCGGTCATCTCCACGTATGCGCTCTGAGCGCTGGCGGTTTGAACACCCCGCCTGGGTCCAAGCTGAGTGTGTTTCGCCCGGATGCTTCCCATCTCCATTGAGAAAAGAAAGCAAGAGAAGGACCAATCATTTTGTAGACAGACATGAAACCGAACACGATTATAGCTCTGAAGGTGGTCATTGTCAAGCAGGAAGTCACTTTCATCGTTCCGTGACTCTCCAATGTCGTCGAATTGTTCCTCGTATCAATCATCTCCCCGGCTTGTGAGTGATGCTGAGTGGGCAGGGTTTGGACTTTTTTGAGAAACCCTACAGTCTCTGTATAATACTGTGCATGGTTTAAAAGCAACGTTGGTGTTGTTCTTGACATGTTATTTGTACCATGTTAGATTGTTAGTTTCGCGATTGCTTATATTTGTGATAGGAAAGAACAAGTCTTATCTACAAGAGTTAACTACAATGAAGCAACAGAGTTCAAGATGACATGTGGTTGCATTGGTTCCTGTCAAAGAATAGGTTCAAGCAATGGAGCTTTGTTTTGACAAGCACGAACAACAGAATTTTAACCGACATAAAATTTCAACCACCGTAGTTCCCCGATCACTGAGCCATGTTTGGACCGCCGAGCCACCATGAGTCTTGAACCACTAATCTACCCCGCCGAGCCACCATGAGTCTTGAACCACTAATCTACCACCGAGGTCACACCACTAGTCGTCTTTCGCCTCGAACCATCAAGTTTCCCTAGTTCTCAAACCACTGAACCTCCACGGACGCTGAACTAATGCATCACAATCGATCTCCGCCACCAAGCTACTCTTAGTTTCGAATTATCAAGTTACCACCAATTCGATTTACCGAATCACAACGAAACCATAGAACACGTCACAACGAAATAGTTGATTAAAAATTAATTTTTATATTATTATTTAAACATAAAAATATTTCCCATGGTATTTTTCCAATAATTCATTTTTTCCAAAACAAATGAATCCCTGATCACAATTCATAAACTCATTAGTAAACCATGTTTAGAAAGAAGAATCCATGTGACTAAATAATCACAATGAGAATATTGGTTGTTGGAGCAATTGACTACTGATTTATTAATTCGATTCCTTGACATCACATCCTTTCACCACTATGTCGGCATAGCTTTGTTTTCTGAAGATAAATTGCATATAGATACAATAAGTACATGTAGCAAGCATATACAGCGTGCATGATTTAATTTTAAGGATCAATCAACCTCTCTTTAACATCAATCAACCTCTTTTTAGACCAATCAACCTCTCTGTTTTCTTTGTTCTTGTAGAATTGAAATGTTCATAATTATTTATCATTTTTCTTACCATTCGTGTTCGTGTTGTGGATTGAAAGCGGCAATAAGTAGAGTTGTTGCCGGTTCCGGAACCGGCGGTTCCGGTTTGTCAAATATAGGAACCGGAACCGAACCTTGGTTTTTACGGTTTGATCCGGTTTCGATTCGGTTCTGGTTTCGATTTTAACCGGTTTAACCGCCGATTCGGTTTCGGTTCGGTTTCATGTTTTCTTTTTTTTTTTTAATTTTGTTTTCAATCCGTTATTTTATCAAGTCAATTGGTTTGCAAATTTTTTTATAATCAATAATTAACTATAATACCAATAATACATTTTATTCCAAATATTTTTTTAATAATTTTTAAACAAATTAACTATTCTATTAGTAATTATTAATAATAATTTATAAAAAACTGAATTTTTGAGAGAGTGTAGAAGAGATTGAGAGATAAAAAATAGTGTAAAATTGGTAAGAATGAGGTGGGGTATTTATAGAGTTGAAAAAATAAAAAAAAACAAAAAAAATAAAAAATAAAATAAAATAACCGTTGGAACCGCCGATTAAATCGACGGTTCGACTGTTTTTAAAACGAGAAACCAGAACCTAAATCGTAAACCGCCGGTTTTGGTCGGTCGGTTCCGGTTTCGGTTCGGTTCCGATTTTGACCGGTTTTTGAATTTTTTCGCCCTTTAAATCATTAGAAGGAACTGAACATTGGCGGTGTGTAGTTATTTCATCCTCCTAACTGAACTGCTCTATTTCCTCTTTTTCCATCTGATTTATCACATCAACCGTTTGTTAGTTGTTATTTAATTTACTTGTTAATATATACATGCATGGGACGTCACCTTTAATTTGGTCTTTGTATTAGAAAAGTTGATCAAGAAATATACAACTGTATTTGAAAAGTCGTGAGCAATCATATTCGCACTGGTCTGCTTGGAAGTCTGTTAGGACTCAATCTTTCTCTAGGCGAAGGTGCCATGGAGGACCTGAATCGCATCAGCGAACTTTGGAGCGAGCGTAATAAACTAACTTTTTTTCTTTTTGTTTTTTTTTTTGATAAAAAGGAGCCAAAGTTCTTTGTGAAATAATCAAAATGCAAATATAAGGTATAGCATGTTGGTGGATTCCCACCCATAATATTGATGGCATGATTCCAGTGCATGTACATTAAAACAAATTCTTGATTCATCTAACCATCCTGTGTATTATGTTCCATGAATACAGGGTGATCAGTTGATGCTGTAGAATATAAATATAGTTGGTGCCTTGGTGCAGTTGGAAGTAACACAATAAAGGTAAGTGACATTCTGTACTGCTCCATACAATTTCTGATTCATGTATATTTCTCATTTCTCTATTGCATCCTTTGACGGATACTGAACAAAACCAGTGATAAAATGCCTTACCCAATATGGTTTCTCTTAATGTGATGCAACTTTATTGATTTATCAGTGAAATTTGTGATTGATTTCGTCGTTATTATTTAGTGTACACAAACTGTTAGTGAATTGTTTGCTGCACATAACATGTTCGTTGAAATGCCTACGTGAAATGCTTTAGGTCATTAAATGTTCAAAAGTTACAAGTTTAAGAGGGAAATACTTGTAAACTAATTTTTAACTGTCATGTGCTTCCAGGTGATTGACTCCTGGTAACGTCCACAACCAACGTTGTACGGGGACGAGTGATGGCATCACCGAAATCTGTTATTAGCCAAGTTCTCTCTCTCAGGATCCAAGACCGTCCTTTCGACGCCACCCTCGTCTCGTCAGCAACAACCTCGGCTGTTAAGTTACTAACAGTCGACTCCGTTACTGACATCCTTCGTTCTATCCCCATATTCTTCTTCCACTCTATGCGCTCTATCGGCCGCCAGAACACCACGCTCCACCGCGCTCCCTTAAAATAGCGTAACCTAAAGTAAGAATTCTACAGACTCCGGAACAATATACTCGTTCTCGGACCGGCTGCTCATAGGGACTCGGAGAGGGTCAGTTTTGGGCTTAGCAAGGCAATGGAGTTCTTTTATTGGGTTGAAATACATATGGGTTTTGTACAAACTGAAACTACGTGTCAGGAGATGGCTTGCATGCTGGCTAGAGCTTCTAGATTGAATGATCTCTGGGATTTTCTCAGGGAAATGTCTAGGAGAGGTTTGGGTGACGGTTTAATATCCGGTTGAGGTTTCAAAAAGTTAGTTGACACCAACACGGTTTAACGTCCGGGTCCTGCTATGGTCTTTTTGGACCTATCCCCTTTTATCTCCTTCTAATGGCCTTGATTACATTATTTTAATCTAATGATTGAAATAATGCCAGCACATTAAAAATTTCCAAGGTCCCTAGTACTAATTCTTGAGCAGGCTTGGAACTGAGCCATGGCTCATTTGTCTTTTCTCTGAAAAAAACATAGACTCAACAGACATTAACGGCTGCAAATTCAGAAAGTGAAAGAAAGATCATAATTTTCAGGTACGGACTTTGTAAATATCCTTCTCATTTTTTTGGTTTCCTCTAGGATTAGATTTCAGCCGAGTCCAGCTTTAGAATGTTTAAATTTGGCTTGTTTAAATTTGGCTTGTTTAAATTTTTTTGAGCTCAAGTTTGAACTCGAATATTTTCTCGAACTTAAATTTTGTTCAAATTTGACTCTTCACAAGACTCTTTAGCTCGCGAGTTTGTTCGTGAGCTTTTCGAACTCGACTCAACAAAGACTCAAATAAATTTCGTAGACGAAATTTACTAGTTCAGCTTTGAAAACAACTCTAAAAGGAATATAATCAAATTTAAATTAGTTCAATAAAATTATGTTGAGTATGTAATTGAACCAAGAAATATTAGAAATTTCAATTTGTTTTACAAGTTCAATCTAATATTAAATCAATTTATGCAAACATATTTGTACTTTTATAGACACAAACAATTAATATAAGTTTGAACTTTTGTTGATGTGGTCCACATATTAAATATTATTTCAAATATAAACATATTTTTTATAATTTAGTTTAAAACACACATATTTACGCACGTGTATATATATATATATATATATATATATATACGAGCCTACAAATAAGTCTGATCATGAGTCTACAAACGAGTTTGTTCGCGAGTTTTCGAACCGAATTTTTAGGTGTTCAAGTTCGACTCATTTATTAAAACGAACTTAAAATTTTGTTCAAATTTGACTGGTTTATTATCAAGCCTATCTATAAATGAGTTTTTATCAAACTAAACTTCGAACTGTTCACGAGCAGCTCGACTCATTTCTAATCTCATGAGTTATTATTATTTTGTTTCTTGATTGACCAATCTCTTATGAATTTTTTATTCAATTTTTAAAATTTTGACCATGTTATTATCTACCCTTGAATTTTTATTTTTTAAAATCAGTGTGATAAACTTCGTATTGATACCGTAAGAAAAATTTTAATTGTCACCTCTTTGTTCAATTCAAACTTTGATTGTGCTCTAATTACAAACAATATTTTGTGCTCTTATTAGTTGACTTGATTGTGAAATGCCAAAATGTCCATTAAAAACAATATGGGACATCCAATTTGTAATTTTTATTATTTTATTATCTTCACATATTTCTCTAATTATTATTTATTCTCATTTTTTGAATATCAAGTAGCATGATTCAGATTATAGAAAAAAATTCAAATAGAAATACATGAAAATTCAAATCTACCACAAATTCAAAATGTTAGTTTATATGTTATCTAAATTATAGTTTAGTTTTTTATCTTTAAAAAAAATATTACATATAGTTGGATTATTTTTTTGAAAAAAAATCCAAGCTACGATTCAATACTTATATAAGAATATAATTCCAAAAGAAAAAAAATTAACTGTATTTTCAATGGTATTTATGTTATTCTTTTTTAAAAAAATGATTGTCATAATCTTTCATTTTAATTTTTATGAAAAACTTAAAAAAGAAATAAATTCACAATGCAAAATTAATGAATTTATTGGTCTTGGTCTAAAAAAATTAATTTTCGATAAAAGAAATTCAGAGAATACAAAATTCATCAAACAAAGTGTCTTTGGTTTGGCTTGGAGCCTTGGCTTAATTCTGAGCCGCAATGTATGACTAGTGGGAAGCCACAGTTCCAAGCTGGCTCAAGAATGAGTAGTGGGGCCTTGGAAGTTTTTAATGTGCTGGCATTATTTCAGCCATTGGATTAAAATAATACAATTAAGACCATTAAAAGGAGATAAAATGAGATAGGTCCAAAAGCACCATAGCTAGCCAGGCCCCGTAACGTGTTTGATAAAAGTCCTCGGAGAGGAAGGGTTAGTGAACGAGGCATTGGCTTTGTTTTATCGGATGAAGAATTACCATTGCAAGCCGACGTTTATGCTTATAACACAATGATTTACGCACTGTGTTTAGGTGCCTCCAGATACCTATACTTATACTGTACTGATTAGTTCCTATTGTAAGTATAGTATGCAAACAGGGTGGAGGAAGGCTACAAGGAGGAGATTGTGGCAGGCGAATCGTATGTTTAGGCTTATGCTGTTTAAGGGTTTTGTGCCTGATGTTGTTACTTATAATTGTTTGATTGATGGATGTTGCAAAACTTAAAGAATTGATAAAGCTTTGGAGCTCTTTGAGGACATGAGTAAAAGGGGTTGTGCCCCAATCGTGTTACTTATAATTCTTTCGTTAGATATTATAGCGCAATAAATGAGATTGATAAGGCGGTTGAGATGTTGAGGAGGATGCAGAGGATGAATCATGGATTGGCAACGTCGAGTTCTTACACCCCTATTATACATGCTCTGTGTGAAGTAGGAAGAGTAGTTGAGGCTTCGGATTTTCTTGTTGAATTGGTTGATGGCGGTTTAATTCCTCGCGATTATACATACAAGCTGGTTTGTGATTCACCAAGGTCAGTAGGAAATGGCAATTTGTAAGAGAGTAAGTTCCGCGAAAGAATTGAAGGTGGTATAGCAAATAGGCATAAGCAGGTGAAAAAAGTGAAACCAATAATGGCTCCTGCAAGCCGAAAATTTTCCGAATGGAGAGTTTGGATTGCAGCAATTGGACATGGAGCACACATTTGTGCATGAATTTCAAGTGTTAGCTTCTCTCTGTGTGATAATTTTCTTGTACTTTTCGGCTTTCGCTTCTTAAACCTACGGGACACGAATACCTACTGTTGACATATCTGGATAGACAAAAAATTTGTCACAGATGGTTTTCCATTTGCAGGTCATATAACTGCTACCAGCATTATAATGAATTTCATTACAGAAATTGGATCAGAGAGAGACAGGTCGCGGGAAAAAGGCAACAAGTGAAGTGGACTGGAAATTGTGTTTAAGCAAGTTCAGTGGCTATGATCAAGGCACCACTTAACAGTCTTTGATTCAAGCTCTGTGATTAAGTCAAATGCTCTGCGATTAAGTTAACTCTAAAGTCTAAACCACGCTCCACACCATTTCACTACCATTTATGAAATAGTTGGCTAAAATGTTAACATTTGTTATGTTAATTTCTCCATTATTATTTAATAAACATTAAAATATTTTTCATCGCATTTTTCTTTCCAATAATACATTTTCTCGCCAAACAAATGAATCCTTGATCAGAATTCTTAAAACTCCTTATAGTAACCATGTGTAGAAAGTAGAACTTATGTGACTAAGTAATTGAAATGGAAATATCAGTTGTTGGAGTAATTAAATGCTTTTTTTTTTAACAATGGAGTAATTAACTACTGATCTATTAATTGGATTCCTTGTCAAATCCCCCAACCACTATCACTATGTGAGCCCACTCTTTTGTTAGGATACATTGTAAGTACAAGTGGCCAGCTTAATCATATATTGCCCCGTTCCAAACTTTAGGGGGCTCTAACTTGTTCCATTCAACGTAAATTAGTATGGTCTTGCCCTATCAATTTTTTTAAGCCAATTTCTTTTATTTCATTAATTACTACAACTACAACTAGAATTATAATTTTAATTTATAATGACAATCATGTGTCTCATAATCCAAGTTGTTCTTTGAGATTTTTTTTCTTATTTGACATTTTTCAAAAAAGAAGAATCATGATATTCTTAAAAAAAAAAAATACAACAATGATAGGATTAGTTACTAATTCTAATTTGATACAAATGTATTCTTTCTGAGAATTAGTTGGAATCTATTCTGAACCGTTTATAGTTTTTTGTTCACACCACTTACGTATAAGTGTCAAATCAATTAATTATAGTTAATTAACAATTTAATTAATCAATGGAGGTGGTTTACTCAATCTTTCACGTTTCAATTTTGAGGTCATTATCTTGCTTCACATCTCGGAATTCAGTCTAATTGAATTAAGAGGAGTAAAATGTCATTAAAATACTTAGCTAACCTAGTTGAACAGATTATCTAATGGGTTTGTTCGTTTCCTTAAAAAACAAAAAAAAAAGAAATTGAGGGCATTATAATTGAAAGCAACAGTTATGAAGACTGGTAGATGTATTTATTTATAAAGGTTGCATGCTCCATGTCGATGCTTTGTGCATGCTAGATCACAACATTGTCATTTTCCTATGAATTGCATAATGGAGTCAATTGTTAAAATTATATATATTTTTTCGTATGTTTTGGTTTTCTTTTTGTGATGTACTTTGTTGTGATAAGATTGCTATTATGATGTCTAGGCTTTGCTTGTTCCACATAAATCTACACACCGCAATCACACTCATACACAAGTCAAGTTTGTGCAGGGTGTCAATTATAGCTCAAAATAACATTTCGTAGCGGAAATGGTACTTTCCAGTTTAAATCTGCATGGTAACGCCCAATAGAAATACGCTACTATCAGGTCGGCCCCACCTCCCCTTCTTCGACAAAAAAAAAATCTACACACCGCAATGAAATAGTCCTCCAAATAAATTAAGGAGAACTTTCACATTTTTTTTGTTTTAACTTCACCCATAGATTTTGGATTTATTTGAGAGATTTGCAAGTGGGTTCTTGCCAATATTTACAGTCTAGTTATTTTCAATATGACCAATAGATGAAGATTCGATTTTGTGTCGTTTTTAATTATAGATGAAGATTAATTCTCATTGGAGTCAATAACTTATAGTGGGTCTTAGGGGACACATACCACAAATCCATTTGGAGAGGACGAAACATATATATTTGAAAGAATTCAATCCACAAATTTTGCCCCATCCACCTTTCAAAATAGGGGTCAACGCTCCATCCAAATCTTATATATAAAGAGGCAATGAATTAATAATAAATAACAGAATTTTCCTGATCATTTCATTAGGATTGAATTTAGTTATTTTTTTCTTTATTTTTATAAAACTATATAACAAATTTAAAGTATGAGAACTTTAAACTTTATAACTAAATTAATTAAATAATATTATATAAATAATAAAAAATATCATGAAAAAATTTACAGCAAATTTAATAACAATATGAAACCGGAAGTTATATACATTGGGTTTTCTTGAACAATGGGGAAATCTTTTGCAAGGGAAATTACAAAGATTATTTTGGCTCGCTCTTTGGCAACTGAAAGCACTTTTCAAGCCTGTTGCCTGCATGGTAACGCCCCTTGTTCGCATGTCACGGGTTCGAGTGGAAGTGACGACAATTTTGTGTTGTTTATTGTCGCAGATCCGTGTCGTGCACTAGAGTAAAGAATCCTCCAGACGATTGCCTCATTGCGGTGTTACGTTGATCTAACTAGTGCACGGGTTCAAGTTCACTGTCAATGTCAACTATAGCTCTCAAAAATATTTTGTAACAAAAAAGTAATATCTGCATAATAATAATTAACAAAAATATATTATTATTCATCGTCCCAACTTTTTTTTTGCTTGTCAAAAAAAAAGAAAGCAATTTTCAAGAATTGATACTCGTGGATCTTAGCTCATAAGTGTATTAGTCAAGTTGTGCTTGTGGGTAAATGAGCGACTAGTAGCTTCTCACGGAGTGATAATGATGTGTACAAGTGCCCTCACTCAATTGTACAGTGGAAGAATTTGTAACTGTAACTTCTAAGAAGATTTTTTGTCTTAGTTGTAAATGAGAGTTTTTTGTCTTAAGATTTCACTAAGAGGTAGAAATAAAGTAAATAAGATGACGTTAAAATAAAGAATTGAGAAACCAAAACAAAGCATATAAAATTAATGGGTAGTTCTAGAGCCGTCAAACCACCTATGGAACTGGCCCAACCTGGCTCCACCATTGTGGGCATATGAGAGATTTTCCTCATATGTAAAATATGAATCATAGTTGTGAAAACATTTAGTGTATAGAATTTTCCCTTAGTTTGTTAGGCCATTATTTTGAATAAAAACTTGATTCATAAAAAGAAACAGAAATTGTGATAAGCATCCGCTAAGAATTTAATCGACCTGTACTACACAGATTATTACGTCTGAGTATACTATTTTGATTACAAATTTTGCTCAAAATTAAAAATATGAAATCAGACCTGGACGTTAACGATTAAATAGACCAGTACAACAATAATTAAATGAGACTTTCCTGAGCTGTAGCAATTCTTTTCACTGTATAGAAAGTTTGTGAGAAGACCATTAGAATTTCAGTTTTCCATCTATAGAGAAATAAGTGCATTGGATTCGAATCTTATTCTTGAAATGATATTACGCACATATAAGTTGAGACTGGACGAAATTTCCTCTAAAAAATCGAACCTAAAACGATAATTTTGATGTCCTATTTAATATTCAATTAAATACATATTACATTTCTGTTTCCTGGTTTTCACTGTGGAGTCACTTGATGCATGCTAATTATCATTTTTTATGCACAACATTTTTCAGAAAATGATAATTTTTTTAGAAAAAATATAATTCGTTTATAATTTCATGTTATAATTGTCTCTTTCTTTCAATGAGTAATTATGTGTGGGCACACAATGACAGAATTAGAATTTGACTAAGATGAGGTGTAAATAAAATAAATGGGATAGGCCTTAGAATAAGAAAGTGGAGAATGAAACAGAGCAGATAAAATAGACGAGTAGCCTTAGAGCTGTCAAACCGCTAGTAAGACGACCTTACTTGGCTCAGATACTGTGAGCACATGAGAGATTTTTCTCATATATAAAGTATGAATCATAAACTTCAATAATTTTTATTCGGTACTAATTAACAAAATATTGATTCAATGACTAACATGATTTTAGGTAAGTTTTATTATAACCTATTAAATGGTAGGTATTCAATTATATTTACAAAAACTTGAGAGAGAAACCTAACAAACAATACCAAGACTTAATTAATTAGGTTTATGACTTATTGAAAATGCAGATGTGGCCAATTTTAAAGGAAAAAAATAAACATGTAGCTACGTAATAATTAGGATTGTGGCAGAGTGATAGTCTGATAGACTCTTTCTCTCTTAAACAAAAGTTTTGAGTTAAATTTTAAATATGAAAAAATTTTAAAACTCAATAGAGTTTCATGACCCATATGATTCTATATACCTAGCTTGAATTTGGATATTAATTAATTAGATGTTAAAAGTATCTGGATACGAAATGATTAAAACATATGATGAATTATCAAAGATCAAAACAAATTTTTTAATTAAACATCACTGCATACATACAATACTTGTTTTTTAACTTACACAAAACAGAAAGTTAGAAACTTCTCACAATTATTCGAAGAGTGTGACTTGACTACTTTGTTGAGCCTATTATGAACCAAATTTATGGCTGACATTAGAGCTGTCCTAAGCCAAGCAACGTTAGGGTATCAATTCATGCACTATAAATACCAACACACATTCCATCGCAAAACACACACAAAACACTCACTCACATTTCATTGAAGAAGTAAGGAAGATGGGTAGTATCCATGATCATGATCAACAACAGCAAGGGATGAATGTGATCACTGAAATAGTTCCGACTTCCTGGGGTGGACCCACCAACCGCGTAATTTCTGTAAATGTTGAGGGCAAACCACAACCTTCCCTTGCTTGTTCTCTTGATAATGAAAACCCAACTGCTAGTCAACAGGTGATCATATAATATAAGTCATTAGTTTTTTTTTATTTCATTATCTTCTGTTGGGAGGATTTGTTTGCTAATTGACTGTTATTCAATTAAAATTGTTAATAATTAATCTATTTGTAGTCGTTAATTATTCAAAAAAAAAAAGATATGTATGACTATCTTTTACTGTATAGCTCGTAATCTAATAACCTTTGATTTAAAAAAAAAAAAAGAAGTTGGGAAAATCCTTAATGTCTTATATGTTTTTGTCATTAATTTAATTTTATTCTTTCAGTTACATGTATATTGTATATATGGTGGGAATTCAGTAATACTTTTGTTTTAACTCATTGGAATTTTCGGGTTTGTTTAGTTATGAAAATTTTCTACTTTTTTTCTAAAAAAATAAAAAAACAGAAATAGAAGAATAAAAAATTTATTCATACAATACTAACCTTTTTTAATATTTTTTATGTCATTTTAAAAAATAAAAATAAAATAAAAAATAAAAAATTATTTTTTCAACTAAACTTAGTCTTCTTTCTTCTCAGAAATCTGGATGGAGAAAGTTTTTGCCATATGTTGGGCCAGGTTTCCTTGTTTCTTCGGCTTATCTTGATCCAGGAAATTGTAAGTTGCATATATCTGTTTTTTTTAAATAATAATTACAGGAATAATTCTTCTCAAATTAATGCATGCACAGTGGAGACTGATTTGCAGGCTGGAGCAAACCATGAATATCAGGTAAGATAAAGAAAGTGGCGACAAATAATCGAACCCAAAAAAAGGGACAATTAGTAGCATAAAACAAATTAAAAGACTAATTATTAAGCAGCACTTGTCATGGTGTCCTCATTTTTCAGCTGCTTTGGGTGCTTCTAATTGGATTAGTCTTTGCTCTTATTATTCAATCTATTGCTGCGAATCTTGGCGTTAGCACAGGTACATATCGTTTCTAGACACTCATATATGATCATGACAATTTTATATATATCCTTAAATTTGAACACATAGATTCTATGATTGATTTAACATTTACATTGATTCTTTTTTAAAAAGATTATGTTATAAGTTTCACTTCTAAACTAGTGTTATTTTTAGCTTAAATATAAGCAAATTCGGGAAAACATTTCCTTCTAGAAATAAAGTTTTATTCTGGTACTATTAGAATTATCTTTAACATTAAAAAGTCGTGACTTAAATTCTTAATTACAACCAAATGCTAAAAAATTCTGTAACTGAATCTAGCTTAACGAACATAACATGATGCAGTCACTGGAATCATGACCTACATGTTTGCACCTATAAATATATAATTTATAAGGATCTTTTTGGTATTAGTTGGTTCATTAGCTAGATTAATGTAGTTGGTTTAGTTCAATTAATTTGTTTAGTCCGATCTATTTTATTAACGATAAATGAACCGAAATGTGCCCTTAATTTGGTATGATTCAGTCGCTGGAATCATGACCTACCTGTATGAAACATGCATTCGATTATATTATTAATGCACGCAGCGCTTAATTTGGCTTGATATGAATCTATATGCAATTATATGATTCTAATCAATCTTATATTACTTTATAGACTCTCACTGAAAATCGAACTCGATCCTAATTTAAACTAACTTTGAATTGTCAGGAAAACACCTATCGGAACTATGCAAGGCAGAGTACCCAAAATATGTGAAACTTGCATTATGGTTACTAGCAGAGATAGCAGTGATAGCCGCCGACAAACCCGAAGCCATATATTTTTCAACACATTTATCATGTTTATTTTTCACATTTATAGTGTTTAAATCAAATTCAACTAAGAAAACGGAAAAATGATGTAAATATTTAAAATTGAATTGGACCACATGTAAGAATGGCTTGATTAAGTAATTAATTAGAGTTGTTAATTATGATCATTGACAGTGATCGGAATAGCTTTCGCACTAAATATATTGTTTCAGATCCCACTGTGGGTTGGAGTTTTATACACTAGTCTCAACACTCTTTTACTGCTCGGCCTACATAAGTACGGGGTAAGTTTATAATTTGTAAAAGGATAAATTTCGAAAAAACATTTTTGAAAAAAAGGGAAAAGAAAAAGTTAATGATTATTTTTTGTTCAGGTGAGGAAGCTGGAAATGTTGATAGCAGTGCTAGTATTCAGTGTGGCAGCATGTTTCTTCGGAGAAATGAGTTATGTGAAGCCTCCAGCGACAGATGTGCTGAAGGGCGTTTTCGTCCCCACACTCTCCGGCCAAGGTGTTACCGGAGACGACATTGCTCTTCTCGGTGCCCTTGTCATGCCGTTAGACTCTAATCCATCTTTAATTAACTTATAATTAATACAATATTACTTCTTTTACATTATGTGTAAATATTAATTAATTACTCATGTTAATTATGCCAGTCACAACCTTTTTCTCCACTCTGCCCTCGTCCTCTCAAGAAAGTCCCCAACTCTGTCCGAGGAGTCAACGTAAGTCACACATTTTTTCTTTCTCCATTTTATGCCATTTCAAGATCAATACACTAATAATCAAGTTAAAGTAAAATTTGAAAAAGAGGCTAACTGTATGGTTTGTCTAAACTAATCATATATAATTATCCGTTTATTTATTTTATCAAAATCAAGAGAAAAAGATTACGAATTTTCCTATTCGAGTTATATTAAGACTTGGAGACAAAAACTTACTTTTCTGTCAAAAATGAATTACAAGTGTATTTATTTGTTGTAAATTATAGAGTAAATTACAGAAGTACTGTCATTAATGACGGATCCAATTGGGGTCAAACGGCCACTGGTTGTTCACAAACTTTTAGGGTATCTTAACCGACTCTACCTACTATATTTCATCTCTCGTCTCTTCATTTTAAAGTCAACTTTACCTTGACGATATTCTGACTCCACGATTTGTCACATTGTTTAAATAATAAATATGACAATTATTTTATTCTTCACGACTATAAATATTTAACGTACTATATATCATTCATAACAAAACTTTATATATACTTCCAAAGATTATGCTTAATTCGACTAAAAATCATTGAATTTCTTGTTGGTTGCTGAAATTGCAGGATGCATGTCGCTATTTTCTCATAGAGAGTGGGTTTGCATTATTCGTAGCATTTTTGATAAACGTCGCCGTAGTTTCCGTGTCCGGGACGGTGTGCTCAGCCCACAATTTCTCTCGACATAACGGAGATCAGTGCAACGATCTAACTCTTAACTCTGCTTCTTTCCTTCTAAAGGTTAATGTTTTCATAAATCCCACTTTAAGATTTTAGTACTTTTTTTAAAAAATAATTATTTCATTCCATTAAAAATTACGCACGTTCATTAATTTTGTACAGAATGTTTTGGGGAAGTCCAGTTCCATTATCTATGCCATTGCACTACTAGCTTCCGGACAGAGTTCGGCCATAACTGGGACTTATGCGGGACAGTACATCATGCAGGTCTAAATAAAAAGAAAAACTTACGATTATGTAATATTCATCAAAGGTTTAACATATATTGTTGATTAAATTAGCCTAAAATTTTCAGGGTTTCTTGGACATTAAGCTGAGAAGATGGGTTAGGAACTTAATGACAAGGAGCATTGCAATTACGCCTAGTCTAATCGTATCGATCATCGGTGGTTCATCAGGAGCTGGGCGACTAATCATCATTGCATCGGTCAGTGAATTGTGATTAAATACTCTCGATTAACGTACATTATCATTCAAATTAGTTACATATATTCTTAATTAATTTGTTGGTTGATAGTTTTCTTTTTCTATGGGAGATGATCCTCTCATTTGAACTTCCTTTTGCTCTTATCCCACTTCTTAAATTCAGTAGCAGTTCCACCAAATTGGGACCACATAAAAACTCTAATAATGTAAGTTGCATGTTCCTTCATTAATTTTATTGTTAGTAAGAAATATTTATACTTCCTGAAATATTAGTATTTTCTATCTATCAAAAAAAAATTAGTGTTTTCTGTTCTGTTTATGAAGGACCAACTCCAACGTCCAATTAATCCAATAATATATCACATCTATGTATTGCTGATATCAAACTATTTTATAATTTTTATTACTTCATATATTTTTAACTACAAATATTTATTTACGCAGGTTATAATTTTCTCATGGGCTTGGGGACTGGGAATAATAGGCATTAATGTGTACTAGTTAAGCACAGGCTTTGTGAATGTTGGAAAAAGCGGTCCGCTCATGACTCGGTCAAGATGTGAACCGAAACTATAGACCAAGACCAATTGACGAGACCAATTAAGATGGGCCCAAATGGTCGTGTACTAAGCCCATTAGGTCCAAAACCCAATTGAAGGCTTATAAGTAAAGAATGAAAGAATGATTCTTCCATTCTTCCAAAACCCATTAAAACGTGAGAGAGAGAGGAAAGGAAGAAGAGAGACGTTCTTCCACCATGCCACCTCTCTCCTTTCTCCACTTGATCCTCGTTTATCGATGGTCCCGATCAGCGTGGCATCTAGGCTGCGAAACAGACGAGCACTCTCGTCGCCAACTTGACCGTGGTTTGCTCCCGAGATCAACATCGAACCGATCCTGACCTTTGTCTTCCACTGCTGGTTGGGTCGAGCTTCCGCAAGAATCGAGGTAAGTAACTCGGACCTACTATTATATACTGTTTATCTGTTAAACCGGTAGCTATATTCCTTAAGTGGTATCAAAGCGGAGAACGAATTTTGGATTATGATTCAAAATTATTGTTGGTCTCTGTCTGTTATACCTATAGTAAATTTCTTGTATTCGACTTTCTGTCCCGAACGTCGTTTTTGGTTCGAGTCCGTCCGGAGCTAAAAACTGAAAGTTGAATTTTTGAAATTCTGATAAAATATTTGAGATCAGCAACCTCAAAAACATTAGTTTCCCAAGTTTCATTGCGAAATTCTATCGGGAAGGTCATCAAATCGAAGAAAATCCGATCGAAAAATACTGAGTGAGAAGCTTACAGATGAATTTTTCATCTGATAAGAATGGCGACATGGAGATTTGTGATTCGTCCACAAGGCCCACTCAGAATGCAAAACTTGGCGGAGCAATAATTAGGTCAAAGTTGACTGAAACGTGTGTAAATGGTAAATAGACACGTGTCAGACATGTGGCAGTTGAACATATTGTCGGCAACCAATCGCTGTCTGACACGTGTCATATGTGACACGTGTCCTAATCGAAAGCTGACAAGTGGCTGAAGCTTCCAATTTTTTTGGATAGACGCTCCACGTGGACTAATGAGAATCTGCCACGTGTCATTAGCGCCACGTGACAACCACGTCACTGTGACATGTGGCACTACGGCCACGTGTCACACACGTCACGGTGACATGTGTCATCCATGTCATCATATTTTGGACCAATGAAAGTGTGACACATGTCACGCGATGATGACACGTGGCGGCATTTCGGAGTCCC
>CAODLS011518214.1:0-11283 GCA_948243855.1 Flueggea neowawraea
GCTAAAAACCTTGATTCGATCTTCAAATTCTTATGCATTTATTCAGGGGGAGTTAAGTGTTTTGTCATCATCAAAAAGGGGGAGATTGTTGGACCAAGGGTGGTCAACATTGAGATTTCTCTAAGTTTTGATGATGAACAAGCTGCAAAATTTGACTTGAGGATGATCCACGTAAGTTTGTGCATGTCACGTACGTCAATTAAATCTCAAGTACGTGAGTTTGACCGTGAAATGAAAAAAAAGCTACTGGAAGATAAAAGAAGTGATCATCACGTACGTCATACAATGTTCACATACGTTAGAGAATGTCACGTACGTGAGATGTATCAAAAGTACGTGAAATACGATCAGAATTAAAACGGAAAAATTGAAGTCTTGAATCAGTTGAAGGCATGAAGCCACACATACGTGTGACACCATAAGTCACGTACGTTCGACATACAAGACAAAATGAAGATTTCAGTTCATAGCATGTTTGTTTGAATTTCATGAGGAAGGAGACAAACAGTTGATGCAACGGTCAAGTGTCGATCGTTCGCGTACGCAAGCATAAAAATTCACGTACGTCACATTGAACTAAAGTACGTTATATTGAGTTTCAAGTACGCGAGATGCTCCAGATTAAAAACAGAAACTACTAGATGGTTCAGACATAGAAGTCACGTATGTCAACTGTTATTCACGTACGTGAACTGGGGATCAGCTATGATCAACGTACGTGAATGTACTTATCACATATGTGTGATGAACTTCAAGTCAGGTAACATACATAAGATTTGTGTCACGTATGTGAGAAGACTCTGACAGTGTATTAAATGCGCCTCATTTAATACCACAACAGCTACAATACACCCCACAACGGTCTAAAATCAAGAGATAAGTATAAATACATGCTTGGGAGGCCAGAAATAACTAACAAAACATCTAGGCATTGAATTCTTACAACTACCAAGCATCAAAGCATTGAATTTCTCATTTATTGATACAAGTGTATATGTTCTTCAATTTCATTTTTCATTTGCTTATATCAATAGCTTATAATCTATTGGTGAGTGTTTGTGAACACATTTAAAAGAGTGATTGTGAGTGGGATCAAGGGTAGATCCTTAGATTGGTTTTTGTTCTTGAATCGGAATCAAGAACCTTGTAAGAGTTCTCACTTAGCTAGAAAGTGAAGTTGTAATCTTTGAGAAGATTGATGTAGTGGATGTAGGCATCGAGTTGGCCGAACCACTATAAGTGGTGATAATTAGGTAGTGGATGTAGGCATCTAGTTGGCCGAACCACTATAAGTTCTTGGTGTTCTTTCTTTTATCGCACTTATTTTTGAAGAAAATTCAAAGCTTCTGTTACCACACTATTCAACCCCCTTCTAGTGTGGGTATTGACTCTACATTCCTCCACCCCAACCAGAGGCATTTGCTGTTCCTGCACCTGTCATAGCTTCAGTTGCACCACAGCTTGATGCTAAGACCCGTCTCGCCTGGTTCCTGAAGTTCGCTTCGCCTATATTTTTGGGCAAGATGGGAGAGGATCCCAAGAGTTTTACTTTCACAGTGGGGCGATGTTTTGAGGTTGTGAAGCTTACCGATGATGTTGCGAGAGTTAGGCTTGGATCATTCTTGTTGGATGATCGAGATGCTAGATGGTGGCAAGATAAGGGATCTCATAGGATTGTCACCTAGGAGGAGTTCAAGTATGAGCTCACACTGTCTATACTTCCTCAGAGTGAGAGGGATAGGAAGGCAAACCAGTTTACCGATTTCCATCAAGAGCCCAAGATGTCAGTGGCTGAGTACGGAGATAGGTTCCAATAGTTGAGCAGATATGCACCTGCTAAGACTTGTAGTGAGGAAACCTTAGCAAGGAAGTTTTTGAATGGGTTGTTATTCAAGATCGATAGAGTGGTGTTGAATCAAAGGTTGATTATTGTCTCGCAGATTACTGCGACTGCGAGGGTTATGGAGTATCAGGACAAAAGACGTCTGAGGGAGCCCAATAGGGCAAAGACAGAGAGTGCATCTAGTGGCCAACATGGACATGGTCAGAGTGGTCAGAAAGAGCTGAGGCAGATACATTCCTTTGAAGGCCAATAACAATGACAGGGTTCCCAGAGTGGTAGTGTGGCACAACCAGCTGGACATGCTGGAGGACAGAGTTCTGAAGGCTCACGTTTGCCTTATGAGATGTATGGAAAGAGACACTCTGGAGTTTGTAGTAGAGCAGCAGGTCTATGTTTCCACTGTAGACAGCTTGGAAATAAGATAACTGAGTGTTTACTAAGGCGTAGTGCAGGATCCCAGTCGGGACAGACAGTAGCCAAAGGTACATGTACTACTAGTACTGGTGCTGACAGAGGCATAGGTAGAGGCACGATTGGTGTTGAAGGTTTCTCTATTCCTAATGTTGGTTAGTGGATGTTCTCTTGAGGGTTTAAATGTTATAAAAGCCCAAAGGACGTTCGATGCATGTGGAGAGTGACAAATATTGGGTATGTGAGCTGGAGTGTTAAAGACTTACGTTAGTCTTATTCTAGACGTACGACATATGGGAAACATAAGACGTACATTGGAGGTAGTAAGATGTACATTATCTAGAATTTTGACATGATCAACGTATGTAGTCCTTAGTATGACGTACGTGGTGAAGTGTTCCCGTAAGACTTGATGCCTCTAAAAGCCTAATAACGTACGTTGAGATGGGGAGACGTACATTGCCAAGAAACAAGACGTACATTGTATGAAAAATGACGTACATTGCCTTTGCATCTGCTGAAATGCATTGTTTTGATCTACAGTGCATTTATAAGCTACCTACAACGGTTTTTGCCATAATTCCGTCTCATTCACTCTCGAAGCACCTCAAATCACTTCCTTATTGTCTTCCCAATGTTCCTAATCCATTTTTGAGGTAAAACTCACGTCATTTCTATCTCTTTTTCTATGTTTTGATCATTAATTAAGTTGGGTCGTTTTTGTGTTGGTGTTGATTTTCTGAATGATTTATGATGAATGGATGTTTGGGGTTGCCTGAATATGTTTAGTAGGACTTAGATTAACTAGAAACAAGCCTTGAATCAAGAGATTTGATGATTTTTTGGTGGAGCTATTGTTAGATTCAGGATTAGTAAATTTCTGTGGATTTTGTTGTTTGTTTGATGAAATTGTTGATGGATTAATGTTCCAGAGGTTGAGATCGATTAGTAGGTATATTCGGTTTCGATTTTTGTTCCAGACCAAGAATAACGTACGTCATACTTTCACATTGTATGTAGTAAAAATGTACAACGTACGTAGAGGAAATACAACGTACGTTATCTGCAAAGCCGACATCATCAACCTACATCACGAATATTGCAACGTACATTAACTAGAACTCAGCATGATTAATGTACGTATTATGAATTGCAACGTACATTGTTAAGGATCCAAAAAGCTGTAGAAGCATCTAATGCACTCCAACGGCTAGGTTCTGTTGGTTTTGTGCCCTAGCCAATCATATATACATTGTCATTTGAATTAATTAATAAAGAGGCATTTTATTTCTATGAAATATTATTTGTTTTATGAAGATAAAACTCCGTGAATAGTTTATTCTTCCTTATGCCATCAAGTGCGTGACTTCATAGTAAAACCATAAGGATAAAAGGAATATTATTCTAAATGTCCCTGATCGATCATTATCATGGGAATGATAATGAATTAAGATTAGTACGTTTTACTAATTATGGATATAAGATATCAACTTAGAACATAGATACATGTTGGGGAACATGTATTGGACTAGCCCGCTATGAAAGCTTTTCAGGGATCGTTGTCACAAAGAAGCTTTCATGCAGTGGTGATGTTTGAGTCCTCTGACTGAAACTCACTATCGACTTCTACATGAGGAATACCATGTTTTGACTTAGTCAAACATTATATGTAACAGGGTGATAATAAAAGCTATGAGTGGATATGTCATGAATCATGTAGAGGAGTGATAGTGAGAGTGATGGATTTGTTACTTTTATGAAGAGTGATATCTCTTGGCCACTTGATGAGTAGGATTGATGGTATGTATGCATACTTGAATAAATTGATAAAGGAGTTTATCAATGTCATTCGTCATATCAATCTACTTGAGATCAAGAAATATGCTAAGCAATATAAGGCTGACATGTGACCATGATTTATGCTTAGATGAGATATCGTGTGACAAAAGGACTAAATATCAGGCTGTGAAAGGTTAACTCGGATTACCGACATCTACTCGATTTTGGGTTTTCATAATGTATTACTAGATACCACTTATGAAATTTGGGCCCAAAGGTTTGGGATAAGGCCCATTGCCAATTTTGAGTGGGCCTATTGGGTCACACACAAGAATGAACTGGTTTAGTTTTAAAGGTTCTCTCTTTTGTGATTTAATTGTTAAGATGATTAAATTGATTAATCAATAATAATTCAGAGTTTTATGATTTATGTGTTAAATAAGATTTAATGCAGACTCCATTAATATGATGGGTTTTAATTTAAATCACTAGTTATCATGGTTATGGGTAATTAATTATGTATAACATAATTTGGCCAATGTGAGTGGTTTATTAAGTGATAATGTATCATATAATTAAAAGCCCAATGAAATTAATAAACCCATTAGAATTTTGGGCACACTTACCCATTTAGGGGAAGAAATTTAATAAACCTAATTTGGGAGAGAGAAAATTCGGCACACACTCCACTCTCCTATTTTTTTGGAACCCCTTTTCTTGTGTGGCAAAGGAAGAATTCGGCTATACACTTGCTAATTAGGAGTCCATGACTGATTGAGAGTTGTTATTTGAGAAATAAAACCCTTATTTGTATGTGGCAAAAATAATTAGGAAGTGATTATTCTTGTGGGATAAGAATAGACAAACCCTAGTGTCACTAGTTAGGAATTTGACACACCCTCTCCTAATTAGGGTGTTGGCTGAATTCTTGGAGGGCAAGGGAGAGCTATTTTGGGCTCCCTTGTGCTACATATTTAGGCCTCCTCATATGCCTATAAATAGGATGCACACATTGCATCTCATTCATGGCTTGGCCGAATTAGTGAGTGTCACAAACAATAGAGAGAAAATTATTTGTGAGCTTTTAGAATAGAGATTCTAAAAGGGTGCTAGTACACTCATCCAATCCAAAGAAGAAAGTTCGTTCGTGTGGATACCTCTAGGCATGTTTGCGTAAAGGCTACGTGACACAAAGGGTGGTTCGAGTTTATACTAAAAGCTACATCAATATTCCATCCAATCGAACATAAAAGAGCTTTGGATCTAAGGTAGACCTTCTAACCCTAATTGTATATGTTGATATGCATAGATCCTTGGTGGAATTCTAGACGAAAATTTTTGCTATTTTTACTGCGTTATATACTTATGAATGTCATTAAGTGGTCTTGAATTCCAACAGTGGTATCAGAGACACTTGCACCATCAACATATATGATTCCTTTTATATGTGATATAATTGATATGTTTGATCTATTCGGCGTTATTATTATGTTATTACTATGTTAAGAACATTTGTTTAGGATTTAATTTAGCAAGAGAAAAATGGTTTTATATATGGCCAAATGGAATGTGTTGAACTTGCATAGCATGTTAAGATTCACCTAGAAAGCCGATTAGGTTTTGTAACATGCATTTTTTATATTGAGATTATAAATGAATCATAATGTGATTATGAGATTCAGGCATTAATGAGATTAATACATACAAGAACTTTAAAATTAGAACCTCATTTCAAGAGCAATGCGAATTATAAACCTCATTCGAAACCGACTTGCAAAAACCGCTTAAACTCACCCAACGCTTAACCAATATAGATGATTATCATTATTTGATTATGATTGTGTTGAATGATGATTCAATATGCATGGTGCATGACATAGCCCAATTAACCAATGTGATTGGATTTAAATTTTGTAAGGGTTGGCCAAATATGCCTATTTCAAATACGGCATGCGTGTCTTTTTGGCGAATGTGCCTATTTCTTTTTAGAACATGTTATATATATATATATTGTTTGTAAAAGAAGATGGAGGCCGTTCATTGCAATGGAGATCGAAGACCACCCTAGGTTAACCCTGATCTTTCACATTGGGTTGTGAAGATCAACTTAGATTTGAGCTTTGTCCTGACATGTTTACATTATGCAATATATATATATATATATATATATATATATATATAAATATATGTGATGCATATATGACATGATTGTATGAATGAATATTTTATCCCACAAACAAACTTGATCCCAACGAATAGTAAGTCGAGAAAATGCCTTCCATAACCAATACCTATCAAGGCTTTGTTCATCGGTGTTGCAGTTTTTGCCTCCGTAGGGTGCACCCAGTTACGTTAGTGAGGCAATGGGTAGATAATGGTTATCTACACTTTGGTTATGGTTTGACTTAACATGGCTATGAAAACGGTTTTGGCCTAGGGCATAAAGGGATTTAAATGTTAGGAAATGAGATGTCAAAATCTCTAGAAATACGAGAGTTATATATGATATAATTGAAAAGAGTTTTCTACCTAAATAGCTAAGGTTAAGGACTAGCTCAACTGACATAACTTTGATTGAAATATGGATCTTGTACCCACTACTTGTTTTAACTTAAGAGATGTTAAATTTAGTGGGAGTTTTTCAAAGACTTCTTATTAAAACTTTTCATATTTTGTATGTAGATATAATGGCAACAAACAACAACACATCAACCTTTACATTGTGATAGATCCTTGTGAAGGAGAAATTGGTTCGGACTAAACTTCCTTGATTGATCACGAAATTAGAGAATTGTTCTTAAGCAAGAAAGGAAGAGGTATGTCCTAGATATAGCGATTCCCAATGAACCCATATTCAATGCCCATCAAGCACAGAAAGATGCTTATGAGAAGCATAAAAATGACTCGACGGTTGTCACATGCTGATAATATGATTACGAATTTGATTTGAAGCTATGGAGGCAATTTAAATAATGAGGCATCTCAAAAAAATATTCCAAGAGCTAGCTCATCAAGAAAGCTTCTTGACAGCCAAAGACCAATGATATTCTTGTGGTTCAAAAGGAAAAGGGAAAAGGCAAGGCTAAGCCAAAGAGTTTTGGCAAGGGCAAAGAAAAACCCAAGCCCAAGATAACCAAGCCAAAAGAGGGAGTTTGTTTTCACTGCCATAAAATGGACATTGAAAGAGGAATTGCAAACTCTACTTGGAAGAGATAAAGAAGAAGATAAGTGAGACTTCTACTTCAGGTATTTTTGTTATAGAAATCAATATCTACTAATTCCTCATGGGTATTTGATACTGGATATGGAGCTCATATTTGTAGTAACGTGCAGGGGTTGAGCAACAGTAGACCGTTGATGAAAGGCGAAGTGGACCTACAAGTGGTAAATGGAACAAGAGTTATTGCATTAGCTGTAGGAACTTATAGTTTGACTTTGCCTAGTGGACCTGTTTTACAATTGTTGAATTGTTATTATGTTCCTACTATGAGTAAAAACATTATTTCTATTTCTTGTTTAGAAATGATGGATTTCATTTTATTATTTAGAATAATAATCTTTCTAATTATCATGGGGACATATTTTATGGTATTGCTACCCTATCATTTGGTCTCTATGTTTTAAACTTGGAACAAAGGAAGCACATCTATAACATTAATAATAAAAGGTTAAAATCAAATGATTTAAGCCAAACCTACTTCTGGCATTGTCGTTTGGCCCATGCAAGTGAGAAATGCATCTCAAAACTCCATAAAGATGGTTTACTTGACTCGTTTGATTTTGAATCATTTGATACATGCAAATCTAGTTTGTTAGGCAAAATGACGAAGAGTCCTTTTACACACAAAAGTGAAAGGGCCAATGATCTATTAGAAATAATAGATACAGATGTACGCAAACCTTTTAGTACAAGTGCTAGAGGAGGTTATTTGTACTTCATTACCTTCACTAATGATTTCAGTAGGTATGGATTGTCTATCTTATGAGATACAAATTTGAATCCTTTGAAAATTTAAAGGAATTCAAAAGTAAAGTAAAAAACCAACTTGGCAAGAATATCAAAGCACTTTGATCTGATCGTGGTGGAGAATATTTAAGCCAAGAGTTTGATGATCATCTTAAAGGGTGTGGGATTGTCTCACAACTTACTCCTCCCAGAACACCCCAATGGAATGGTGTGTCTAAAAGGAGAAATCAAACTCTATTAGATATGGTTCGATCCATGATGAGTCAAACGGTTATGCCATAGAAACTGCTGCATTCATACTTAACCGAATTTTATCTAAAGTGGTTGAAATGACACTATATGAGATATGGAATGGGAAGAAGCCCATAATGTCTTTTCTTAAGATTTGGGGATGCAAAGGTTTTGTGAAATGACAAGTTTCAGAAAAGTTAGCTCCTAAATTGGATAAATGTGTACTTGTGTGGTATCTAAAGGAATCAAGAGGATACTACTTCTATAACTGTTCTAAGAACAAAGTATTTGTTGCTTGAACCAAAATCTTTTTAGAAGAGCAATTTATTTCCAAAGGAAATAATGGGAGTAAAGTAATCCTAGAGGAAATAAGAGAACCAGAAATAGACACTGAAGATGGAACAGAGATTCAAGATGACTCAAAATGTGTTGTGGAGTCTGAATCTATAACACAAGGCCCAAGAAGGTCTGGTAGGATTCGTCACGAGCCTGAAAGATATGACTTTCTCATAACTGACGATAAGGGAATTTTTCTTGTAGATAATAACGAGCCTACATCCTACCAAGAGACGATTGTAGATCAAAATTATGCAATATGGCTTAAGCCATGGACTTAAAAATTCAATCTATGTATGAAAACCAAGTTTCGAACTTGGTGGATCCACCAGATGGAGCCAAAGTCACTGATTGTAAATGGATTTACAAGATAAAAACCGATGAGATCTTCAAAGCAAGACTTGTTGCAAAAGGTTTCAAATAAACTCATGGTATTGACTATGACAAAACCTTTTCACCAGTTGTTATGCTCAAATCCATTAGAATTCTTCTTGCCATAGCAGCATACTATGACTATGAGATATGACAAATGGATGTCAAAACAGCTTCTGTAAATGGAAATCTTCTTGAGGATGTGTACATGACATAACTCGAGGTTTTGTCGATCCTAAAAATTCTAAAAGGGTATGCAAGCTTCAAAAATCCATTTATGGATTAAAGCAAGCATCCCAAAGTTGGAATCTTTGTTTTGATGAAGCAGTCAAAGAGTTTGGATTCATCAAGGACGAAGATGAGCCTTATGTATACAAGAAGGTTAGTGGGAATGCCATAGTGTTCTTAGTGTTGTATGTTGACGACATATTGATCATTGGAAATGACATTCCAACCTTACAGAGTGTCAAGACTTGGTTTGGAAAGTGTTTCACGTTTAAAGACTTAGGTGAAGCCTCGCGTATCCTAGGATACAAATATATAGAGATAGATCTAAGAGTCTCATTGAACTAAGTCAAAGTGTGTACATTGATAAGGTGCTAAAGAGATTTAGAATGTTGAATTCCAAGAAATGAATGATTCCCATGGTTCTGGAAAACCAGTAAGCAAGACTGGTTATCCTACAATAAGACAAGCCAGAGAGTACATGAGTAGGATTTCGTATGCTTCTGCAATTGGATCTATCATGTACGCCATACTTTGTACAAATGTCGCATATGCTCTACGCATGACTAGTAGATTCTAGTTTGATCCAGGTGAAAGTCACTGAACCGCAGTCAAGAATATCCTTAAGTACTTGAGAAGAACTAATGATGTTTTCTTGGTCTACGAAGTACAAGAAGGTGAACTAGTCCTAAGTGGTTACACTGAAGCGAGTTTTTAGTCTGACCATGATGATTTTATATCACAATCTGGTTATGTGTTTTGTTTGAATGGAGGCGTAGTCAGTTGGAGAAGCTCCAAGCAAGACATCGTGACCGATTCTACTATAGAGTCTGAGTACATAGCTGTGTCAAACGTATCCAAGGAAGCTGTTTGGCTCAAAAAATTTATTACTGGTTTGGATGTCATCCCAAGCATCGCAAATCTAGTAGACTTATTTTGTGATAACAATGGGGTCATTGCTTAAGCGAAGGAGCCCATATCACCTCAAAGAACCAAACACATACTTAGATGTTTTCACTTCATTCGAGAGATAATCGAAAGAGGAGATGTCAAGATATGCAGAGTAGACACCAATAACAATGCGACAGACCCATTGACAAAGGCTCTACCAGAACCGAAACATGAAAGACATGCCAGGTCTTTAGGTATTAGGTTTGTTCCTGATTGGGACTAGTGCAAGTGAAAAACTGTTAGTTCTCTGAAATATTATTTGTTTTATGAAGATAAAACTCCATGACTAGTTTATTCTTTCTTATGCCATCAAGTGCGTGACTTGATAGTAAAACCATAAGGATAAAATGAATACTATTCTAAATGTCCCTGATCAATCATTATCATAGGAATGATAATGAATTAAGATTAATATGTTTCTAAGCAGATAATCACGTTCTACTGATTATGGATATAAGATATCAACTTAGAACATAGATACATGTTGGAGAACATGTATTGGACTGGCCCGCTATGAAAGCTCTTCGTGGATCGTTGTCACAAAGAAGCTTTCATGTGTTAGTTTTGTGCCTTAGCCCAATCATGTAAACATTATTATTTTGGTTTATTTAATAAATAAAGAGTCATTTTATTTCTATGAAATATTATTTGTTTTATAAAGATAAAACTCCATGAATAGTTTATTCTTCTTTGTACCATCAAGAACGTGACTTGATAGTAAAACCATAAAGATAAAAGGAATACTATTATAAATGTCCCTAATCGATTATTATCATGGGAATGATAATGAATTAAAGATTAGTATGTTGCTAAGTGGATAATCACGTTTTACTGATTATGGATA
The DNA here is from genome assembly GCA_948243855.1 of Flueggea neowawraea. Taxonomy (NCBI): domain Eukaryota; kingdom Viridiplantae; phylum Streptophyta; class Magnoliopsida; order Malpighiales; family Phyllanthaceae; genus Flueggea; species Flueggea neowawraea. Next base: position 10,960 of record CAODLS011518214.1, read on the forward strand.
TGAGATATCAACTTAAAACATAGATGGATGTTAGGGAGTATGTATTGTACTGATCTGCTATGAAAGTACTTCATGGATCATTGTCACAAAGTAGTTTTCATGCAGTGGTGATATTTAAGTCCTCTGACTGAAACTCACTATCGACTCCTACATGAGGAATCACATGTTTTGACTTAGTCAAATGTTATCCGTAACAGGGTAACAATAAATGCTATGATTGGATATGTCATGAATCATGTAGAGGAGTGATAGTGAGAGTGATGAATTTGTTCCTCTTATGAAGAGTGATATCTCTTGGCCACTTGATGAGTAGGATTGATGGAA
>CAODLS011518259.1:0-23445 GCA_948243855.1 Flueggea neowawraea
ACATGCGAACCTAACTAGACTACAAGGTTTGGCTTGGTCCATATGAACCTATAGATCGAGTATTTCCACTTTGTGCCAATTACATCATATACCAACAATATTTTACAATATTTATTCCTTACAAAAAGATTTTGCATATTATATTCACCCTTCAATATTTTCAGATTTAAAAATATGTATTTTCAAATTCATAAATATGTATTTTTAAATTTACGTACTCTTACTTATATGTTATTAGAATGTTATTGGTGTTGTTTTGTATTTTCAAAAATTAGGGTGTTTTGTTTATATGTTGTTTATATTTCATCTATATATTGTATATATGTTGTTTATAAATAACATTCAATCAATTTTGATTAGAATATAAACATAAAACAACATATAAATAAAATATGGACAAGACATTTATAACTTTGAGTTTTAAAATAAGGTATAACATATAAATAAATATAAACAACATATAAAAAAGTTATAGACAAGTTCCTAAAAAGTCTAAAATATAAATAGACTTTAAACAAAAGCCTAAACAAGTTTCAAACAAATCCGTAAAAATGTAATTTAGAAAATTTGGTCAATACCGGGTGTAATTTTAAAAAATCTGCCAAAATATTAAAAACTAGCTTGGTGAATCAATAATATCAATGTTTGGTATTAGCATTTATGTAAATGCGCCTTCCACTTTCTACTCTCTATCTAGGATAATCATTATACAAGGTCAAGCAATTTCACTAATCCCACTACTCCTATTCAAATTTCATTAAACACAATACCAACCCATGCTATTCTCACAGACTGCCTACTTCGACTATAGAGCTTGGAATCCATCCAGGAACCAGCACCAGGAAAATCAACTGACAACTATCCAAAAGAAAACCTTAGAGTAGCGGTGCGATTACAATCTCAGTGAGCAATTACAAGCAGATGACTACAATTATATATTACAATAACTACATGCTAGCAAATTGTGAATGAAAAGGTAGATGAAATCTCCTTCTTAGGCAAAATATACTGAAAAATATGGGATAATCACTAATCAGTTCATATTGCAATACCATAAGAAAGCTGATCTATTGGAGATGAAAGGAACTGATAAGCATAACTCTCTGGTCTAAAACCCATAAAGAACTCGAGCAATGTCAATAAGCTCGAGGTAAGATTCAAATTTGTCCTAACATTTACTTAGAAGAGCACATTTGACCTTAACGATTTTTTGGGCTTAATTTTGCCATTGCAAAAATAGAAACAGCATTAATTTTTGTTGATGTGGTCTTTTATGTGCTCACGTGGATAAATTATTCCTTATTACATCAGCTTTTCTTATTATAAAAATTTAAACAATCAGCCCAAACTTAAAACTAATAAACTCAACCTAATTCAAAGCCCTCTCTCACACACACATTATTGTTGTTTCACTGTTTATGAGAAAATATAGCCTAAACATTGACACTTTGATTCGCAATGGTCAGAATTCACCAACTTGCAACATCTAAGTTTTTTCTAAGACATTTTGTTTAATTCAAGAGTTCAATTAAAGCTGTTGTGGGCTTGTATGTTTACTACATCATATAACAACATTTTAGCATATAGCAAATTGCATGTTGTATTTGACAAAATTAGTGCCTTTAATTTCTTGGAAACATCTCAATCTATTGTTTTAAACTATTATATGTGATCAACTTATTGTTTTCTTTCTTGACAATTTAGAAAAGTCTTTAAAGTTGTTACACCTTACCAAGAATTCATTTATGATTAACTTCACCTTTTCAGAAAGCATCATATGATAAGTATTTAATGATTTGGTTTGGTCTTTTTGTCAATGCTCAGATGAGTTGAAGAAGCTTGAGCTATATTTAGTTGAAAAAATAGTTTTTTGTTTCTATTTTCTAAAATTAAAAATATTTGAAAATTTTGTTTATTCTAGAAAACTAAAAGTTGATTTCAATTGATTTGGTTAACATTCTTGCTTTTGCAGTCAAACATCTCCACACATTCTCTCACATTATTGTATCAATCACCAAATCTGCACTCACTAATGTAACACTAAGCATGTTAACCAGCAATAATGAAATGAAATTAATTAGTTTTTACTTTAATTTCTCATTACTATTCCACCTTTAAATACAAACAATCAATTAAAGTGCCCAATACAAATCAGTGAAGCAAGACTGAAGCTCTACGACATCCAAGAACGACTAGCTTCAAATTGATGATATCATGATGCAGCATATACAAATTGGTTTGCATCCACAACAGTCTATGATACAAAACTCTGCATTATCAACAATTCAGATCGAGAACAAAACTCTGCCGTTATCAATAATTCAGATGGTGAACAATGCAGTGAAGCCGAGAGAGGGAGAGAGATAGAGAGAGAGAGAGAGCAGACCTCACTGACATTGAGGTCGAGACGAAGGAGAAGAGAAGAAGAATCTGTTTTTCTTTTATGAAGATCTGAGATCGAGTTTTATATTTCTTTTGTCCTAGAGCGACCAAGAATGCGGGAGAGAGAAGTTTGGGTAGAAAATAATTAAAAAAGCTGTTTTTCACAGAAAAAAATATTTTTGAACAAATTTTTATTTTCATTTTCTATTTTTCTAATTTTTCAGAAAGTAGTGAAAATTTTCCACAACTAAACATGCCCTTGATTTTCAAGAGATGGTAATGTCTCTTCAGCATCTTCCAACTCAAAACTGGAGTCACTAGGAGCTAGAAATGGAGCTTTCAAAAGTTCACAAAGAGAGGTTTTACAATTAAGTTTCAAACCGAACCATCAAACCAAACCATCAAATCAAACCAACATGTTCAATTATGAGAGACACAAAACCGAAGCCAACCAAATAGTATGTTGAAATCGAACCACACCACACTACTTGGAGTTGGTTGGTTTGGTCAGTTTGTCGGTCTTAAAGCACGGAAAACAAACATCACTATGAAAAAGAGTTCCAAACAAGTAGTTCCTAAAATCAATTGTGAAATATCAAAAAAGAAGAATCAAATAGGGGCATGCATATTGACATTTTCAACATTTTTTCTCTAATCGCTCAAATCTGAACGAGAAAATTAAGATAACACAAAAGTAAAAGAAAAATAATGTCACGACCATGATCAAAATTGCATATACACTAACATGAATTGCATACAATGTACATAGGATATATGTATTGATTCTGACATTGTATACGTTGTCCATATGGTTAGATAATATTTTAGAAAAACTTACAAGAGTGATACAAGGTTTATCAGTAGGAGAACCAGGGTTCAAAAGTGAAACGATTAGGAATGAGGGGTAAATATGTGGTTTCGTAAATACATCAAGATAGTTGTGTAAATAAGTATTATTTAGTTAATGCAGGTTTAAACATGCTTATGTGTAAAAATTATAAGAAAATAAGTAAAAAGAAAGAAGAAACCTGGAAGCTCCTAATTGGACCTCCTAAGCACCTCACTACCTTTTGCTTAAGCAAAACATGATAAAATTAGAGATTAGATAAGGAGAAAGGATTCATTTTGTGCTCAGGTTATATAATAGAGGGAAAAAAAACATAAAAATGGATAGAAAAGAGGAGAAGAACATATTTTCTTAGAGAATTCGATAGGAAACCTAAAACTTATTGATTTCGCGTCTATTGCATCCTAGGAACGAAGTAAGTGATTTTCTCCATTCTTATATTTTTAATATTCATTATAATATTTATTTAAAGGTATGAATATTGAATGAAGGGATTATAACAAGAATTAGGCATAAACTCATATGAATTGGGATATGGGTCTATTTGCATCTAGATTTTAGTCTATATCGCAACCTTGTTTTGGAGTATTTAGAGACGAATGTAGTCGAAGTGTAAAACATGAAAGTTTTTTATTTGTATGTCTAGTATATCTCTGTAAAGTTCAAAGTCTAAGTATGAGTATAACAGATAATATATATGAATAAGTTTGAACAGGTCTAATCTGGCAGAAGTTGTAATTCAATATTATTTCTAGACCTCATTTGACCGATGTAGAGTCTGATTTTTGGTATAAGTAAACTCTTATATTTTTTTATATATGGTTTAAATTTGAGAATAAAAAGATTTCGTTTGGTTATTGATGGGAGAGGATAACATAAACTATCTAGAATACGTAAATAAGCTTGATTTGCATTATGTCAACTGTCATTGAATATTATACGCCTAAAAGAGTGGTCTAACACATATAATAATGCCTTAATTCATACCAAATTGCATGTATACATACATATTAGAAGTGTCGACATTGGAACATGAATCATTCGAGCATCGCATCCATATAATAGTGCATACGCATTCTGTATTGAAAGAAAATTGTGTGATTATGTGTCTTAGATGAGAAGGGCTGCAAAGAGGCTCTAGAAGTGAGCTAAGAGACTCAAACTTATTTTGTCTTATGAGTGAACCCATTACGTCTTATATTTGTATGTTATCTGATATATTGCTATCGCTATGAGCTGATATGAGATATGCAGAATTATTGGTATGGGATATTGTTCATGATCTAATTATACGATGTTGATGAATTCGTATATGATACGCACTAGATTATTGATGATAAAATGCAGGACACAATAGATGAGTTATTGGAAATGTTCTTTGAGCTATATTGTGTTACACGTTTTGCATTTGATTTCATATGGGTTAAAAGGAATGGTATAGCCAATATGTTCAGTTACATGCGATTCTATCAGAAATATTGGTTATATGATAAGGTAGATGGAACTAAGTGCTATGCGGGGTAAAACTCGTAGGAGCCACCTTTAGAATCCATTCTACTATATTGAGTTGGTCAGCGTTTTATTTGATTTATTTGATCAGACCTATGGGTCAATTTTATTAGATGTACCTAAAACTTCGGGTCTTTTCTATTAGTATTGGAAGATCCTTAAGATCTGTTATATTAGAAAATCAGGGCAATACTTGACATGTTGGTCATTGCCGAATTAAACGGACTTGCATTGCATACTTATTGTATTTGGATTGTTATCTATTAGATTACTTGTATATATTGTACATTTTCATAATGTTTGATATATGTTGGGTTCCTTATTGAGTTGCGACTGGCATAAAAATTTTTCTCACGTACTAGCAGGTTAGCTTTTGAGCCGATTTCTAGGCTTGTACACATAACGACATGACCAAGGTCAGACTGTCGCGATCACTCTCTCTCCTTACCACATGTGTATATAGGGCTTAAGGGTGAGATCTTCATGGCTCATTATGCATTGTACCTTTGTCTACCAAACTTGGATTGGACTATATGATTATGTTTACAACTTTGTTAGTTTTATCCGTGCACATTGTTGTGACTCTTATGTATATGTAAATTTTGTTATATGCCATGAATTTTACGAATATGTGTTATAGGAGTATAGGTGTGACAAATAATTGGTGTTTTGATTCATAAACTCCATCAACAACCTTCAACATATCGCCACACCCGAAGTGGAAAAGAAAAAAAAAATTTTTGCTTTGTGTTTTAGAACAAATATGGGGGGAAATGTTCATTTGGCACCATCGAGTATAACAATAATATTCTTTTGCTCAAAATTTCAGCTCAACTTTGGCAAAAGTGATGGCAACATTAAATGGGATTAGGAGCGATAGAAGAAAGGCAAAGGTGAAAGAAGAGAAATTGAGACAAAGGAGAGACTGAGAAGGATTACGGGTGAAAGTGGAAGGAGAGCGTAACATCCATACTATTATATGTGATTATAATCATAAGAACATGCATTCATATAGCTCATGCATTTCCAAATGCACCTACAAAATTTTTTTATTAAAACATAAAAACAAGCTAAACAAAAGTTTAGGTAACATTCAAAGAATTTTCTCAAAACTATATGTACAATAATAACATAATGCAGATGAGAGAGAGTGTGGGACTTAGCCGAATGACCAACACTCCATGTACATAAGTTATTCAGCTTTATGCTTTATCAACTCCCAAAAATTATATAATGCTAAAAACCTGGAAAAACAATAGCGTTTTATATGAGTCGCTGCTACATGAGACAAACTGCCATTGATATATCCATAATAAATTAACATACGCATCCAAATATATATATCACATGATATGCAATGATGCAAGTGAATGCAATTCTAATACTAGTTTGGAGCTTGACATGTACATGAAAGGTCTCAACCCGAGTTCACTATGATAAAATATTCAATAGAGACATAACATTTCATAAATGATACGATGACCAACTGGATATATTCGATAATGATGGAGACATAAAGTCTCATAAACGATAACAATGGAGAACTCAGACATGTTGGCCAAGTCCATCTTTTAAGTCGATAATGCAAGTGTCATGTCACCGCTTAAATTTCCAATCAATATATGCATATTCACAATAACGATAACAATAAATCAAATCATCTTAGCATTTGTCCGATAACGATAAATTAGATGAAATAAACTATTTATATTAAACGTTAGGTCATATCCGATAATCTTAGAAAATATTTCCAAGAATTTAATCATAGCAAGTTCACAAATAATTCAAGTAGGGTTGTCAATTTCTGACATGATAACACGATTTGTGAGTACATAATTATGACATAACACGAATGACATGAATTCAATTTTTGTAATGTTTATGTCATGTATAATGATGCGTGATATGTAAATAGCACGACACGATTATGACACGTCTAACACTAATTGACACCTCTAAATTCAAGGTATTTGCACATGACACATATAAGCATTGTCAAACAGTTTCTGTATTTACACGTATAATACATGAATAATCCAAGATAGTCATAAATGCACATATCACGCACGTTTGGCACTTGCAGATTACATAGTAAACAAGTAGAGAAATGTCTAGTTTTCTACACACTTCTATGTCTGATGTACACAATGCAACGATAACCTTCAGTGCCTTGTTCTTATATATATATATATTAGATACATTTTTTATGAAATTATAAATCAGCCCCTTAATTACAATTTCTTTTGCAATTTAGTCCATGAATATTATATAGTGATGAAAACTTTATTTGTAATTGATTTTCAGACCATTCACCCTCCCTTTCACAACGACATGTTCACATTTTCATTTTCATGCTATTCTATCTAAAGATTCAGCTCAGTCCCTATCATCAAAAACAAGCCAAAGCAGTTCCTATAATTGATATACTAGTTTAATCTTAATAGAATAGTATGTGTTTCATTCAACCTTTCTGGAGCTCCAGATATCCAATTAACTTATTGTAAATTTTATTTCAAGCTAGAAACTTTAAGCTTTCTGCACAAATAAATTAGAATTCCTAATCAATTTGTACAGGTTTTGGTGAATTTTTAAATTCAATCCATATATTGTTCTATTTCTGCTTCATGGCAGATTGAGCACTGCTTAGTATTCTTATTGGAATAACTCTTCAAATCTCACATCGATTAGAAGAGGAATTTGTAAAGATGTGAATCCCACATCGTTTAAGCATAAAAGTGTGAAGGGGTCTATTTCCTATAAATAGGTCTTATACTTTAATTATTTAGTATAAAAAATCCTAAACTAGTCAACTAGAGAGGGTGTAACTTAGGCTTTGAGTTTTCCAAAGTAAAAGAGTTTTAATAATTTTGTCTATTAAAAAATTGTAATATTTATTTCAGTGGAGATCGTAAACGTAAGTCTATTGAGGGACAGAACTATGATAAAAATTTGTGGAAATTACACCACATACACTTATTAGAACTAATAGCACAAATAGACAACATTTTGATCTCTTCTACAAATAAATAAAATCATGATATTATTTACATAAGAAGACCATTTAACTTGTTTCCTACCGATTTTTTATGCCTTTTATCCTTTCCTTAAATTTCGCCACCATCATATCCTACTGATTTTCCTTTATTTTTTTTTTTCAAATTTTCTTATCCTCTTCGTTATTGATGTGAGGTAGGTTCGATTAATATTAAAAGTATTATGTGTTGATTAGGTTCGATTAATAAATAGTAATTTTGGATTTTAGAAATAATAACAGAACAAACATTCGTATATACAATTGTCATTATTATTTGACTAATAGTATCTTTTTTTTTTCTCCAGCGATTGGAATATTTAGTGAAGCTTGGAATTCATTTTGGTGACAAAGTTGGTATACATGTCAAATTAGCTAACATTCAAATATCATACTTATAATAACATTTCAATATCATTCGTATATACAATTGTCATTATTATTTGATTAATATTATATATCTGCATAGTACTAACATATATCTCCATAGTAATAATTAAGTAATATTTCAGCATTAATTAAGTAAATCTCAGTAATAATTAAGTACTATTTCATCGAATATTAATTTAGAAATAATTAAGTAATATTTCAGTATTAGTTAAGTAAAAGTTCAGTCATATTTGTCCAATAATTCACTATTAGTTCGATTTGGATGCACATCTTTTATGTCACGACCTATTTCTAGACCATAACCGACGTACAAGATGAACCGTCTAAGGGAGCCCAACCAATCTCATACAAACCTCAAAGATTCAGAGATATTACCCGTTTAAACATTTTTAAAACACTTATTTAAAAAATATAATAAAACAGGTTTATCATATATCAAAATATATGTATATAAAAACATATGTAAATATAAGTATACAAAATAAATGTATAAATACTGAAAAAAATCAAGGCAACCCAGTAATCCGACAACATTTCTGTGCGAAGCTCTATTAAAAACAAACGAAGCCCAAACAAAAGGACGTCACTAACCAAAAGATGTCTTACTGGTATCTAAGATGCGGTGTACTTGCCAAAGCCAAAAATCTATCAATCTGGAGAACAATGATCAAAAGTAGACAGAGAGCAAAAATGGGGTCAGAACCCAGTCAGGAATAACACTCCAGAATGCATCATACATGTCTCACAAAGACTAGTTTGAAAACAGGTCGAAAATACAATATGCAAGTATAATAAAATATACATACATATACACACTACATAGGTAGTAGTATCTCAAAATCATTTCGAAAATGATTTCAAACAAAGCATACAGCACGCAGGAAAAACATCGTATTTTAGTTTTAATTTCAAAACCAAAGTCATAATATCAAAGATATGGGACCAAATCAAATAGGTTGTGGACTACCACAACAACCAGAACAAATGTAATTGTGGACTCCGCCACTGATCAATAACAAATCATGTGCTTGGCGTCCCCAACACATGGCTACCGTCATCCCTTGTAGCTGGAATCTATCAAAACATTGGTATACTAAAGACTACGTAACACATAGCGTAGGTGTCCGTATCTAAACAAAACCATACTACATAAGCATGAAATCATAGACATGCAATTCAGAATTCAAAACATATATATATGTGTGTGTGTGTGTGTGTATTTACAAAAACAAAGGTAAATATTAATTCACATAATCCATTTGTTATTTTAGCCAATCCTCGGATTAGTCAAATTACAGAATAAATGTGAACACATAAAAAACGAATATAGTTTCAAGACATAGTCTATGTGTTTGAAGCTATCATTCACTCATCTGGAAGTCCAAGCTATAGCATTCAGGCATCACTAGTGGGAGGTTAATCTTGCTGGCACGGACACGAAGCTAAACAAATATTAGATAAAAGCATATCAGAGTCAAAGCAAAGTATGATGATGGTACTGTGGCACTATCGAAATCCGTAAACATGCATATGAAAATCCAAAAACTCAAACGACGACAAAAAAACCCATTACGGTCTTAAATCTCACGCTCTCGATCCAAAAAATCGAAATTTACGTAAAATTATGATTTAGTCCCTGAAATTTTATAAAATTATATTTTAGTCCCCGATTCTATGTAAAATTACAAACTAGTCCTCTAAGATTACAAAAATTACAACTAGTTTCTCTAGTAGTGAGAATCCTCAAATGAGCTCCCAAACTCTCAGAAATTACAAATCTATACTTGAATTCCTCGAAATTACAAATATATCTGAAGTTCTCCAAAATTACAAATCTTGAAATCAATTTCTTAAATTTCAAATCTAGATGTCAACTTCCAGAAATTACAAATCATAGCTAAACTTTCCAAAAATTTAAAAACTATATCGTGGGCCAAAGTTATTCTCAAAACTATTAAACTCTCGATTCGACCAACAAAAATCGAAACCAAACACACACATTGGTCGATCTTAACCGCAAGAACATTAATTCATCAACAATTTCACCAAACAAACATCAAAATTGCCTAAAATTGACCAAAACCGTCGAAACCCTAACCCACTTCAAGAACTCATCAAATCTCTTGATTCAAGGCTTGATTCTTGTTAATCTAAGTCCTACTCAACTTATTCTAGCATCCTATAATAACCATTAATTCAAAATCATGCAAAAATTGAAGACCCAAAGAAATTCGGCCAAAATCAAAACCCACCAATCAATGCATGAAAATGAAATTAAATCCATGAAGATCAGAAATTGGTTAGGAATGATGGACGAACAATGTGGAAGAATCCTAGTTGAGTTGAGAGAGTTTTGAGTGAGAGATGGGAGAGTTAATGAAGAGAGTCGGGTTGTTGAGTACTTTAAAGTCGATCTGTACAGGGACAATGTACGTTGTGCTTATAGTCAATGTACGTCGTCAGGGTCGAAACCACATTCAGTCCCTTCTTTCAAATACAACGTACGTTTCACCACCTCAATGTATGTTGCATATGAACGCAACATACGTCATGATCCAATTGAGAGTACATTGATCATCCTACAAATTTCTAGATAACACACGTTTTGCTCTGAAGCCAACGTATGTTTTGACCCCCACAGCTTTTATACTTGACATCTCTTACACCTGAACTCATTTCAAACCATCCCCAAGATTCATCAACTCATAAAATCTCAAAAATAAATCCGACAACCAGTATCAAACACCAAATTATCATCTGAATCAAGTTGGAATAAGAGGGATATTACATACTTCCCCCATCAGAAGAAATTCGTCCTCGAATTTCCACGAAAGTCAAATCAAAAGTTAAAACCCTAAACCTCAAATCGAATCATAACCCAAAATCTCAATATGCAGAAATGCAGCAAGGAATGTAAAAGCAGAATGCAATATCAAAATACAAAGACATAGAACAGAAGGTACAAACCTATGAATTTGCACAGTCGAACATGTGTGGATATCTACACCACATATCATCCTCGGCCTCCCAAGTGGGCTCCTCTTCTGAATGATGTCTCCAAATCACTTTCACTAAGGCAATATCTTTGTTGCAAAGTCTTTTGACCTGCCAGTCAATAATCCTAACCGGAACCTCATCAAAAGACAAGTCAGGTGGAATCTCAATGGACTACTGTGACAAAACATGCGAAGGATCAAGGACATACTTCCTCAACAAAGATATATAAAACACTGGGTGAATAGAATCAAACTGAGGCAGTAACGCCAACTCATAAGCAACGGCCCAAACACGACCAATAATCTCAAATGGACCAATATATCTTGGGCTCAACTTTCCCTTCTTCCCAAACCTCATAACACCCTTCATCAGTGATACTTTGAGAAATACATGGTCACCAACGTCAAACTCCAAATGTTTACACTTTGAGTAAGTGTAACTCTTTTAGCGACCATGAGCAGTCTAAATCCATTGTTGAATAAGTCTAACTTTCTCAGTCATCTCCAAAATAGGATATGGGCCCAAATGTTCTCTCTCTGTGGCCTCGGCCCAACAAAGAGGTGATATGCATTTCCTATCATATAAAGCCTCATAAGGCACCATCTCGATACTCGAATGGTATGAGTTATTATATGCAAACTCTACTAATGGAAATTGAGAATCTCAACTCCCACCAAAATCCACAGCGCAGACTTTCGACATATCCTCTAGAGTTTGAATTGTGCGCTCGAACTGACCATCAGTCTGCGGATGAAAAGCAGTGCTAAAATCCAATCAAGTACCCAAACCTTCTTGTAACTTACGCCAAAACTGTAAAGTGAACTGAGACCCTCTATCAGCTACTATGGACACTGACACACCATGCAAATAGACAATCCTGTCAATGTAAAACTTTGCTAGTCGTGCTGCTCCATAAGTCTTCTTACCGGGTAGAAAATGTGCAGACTTGGTTAATCGATCCACGATAACCCAAATGGAATCATACCCAGCAGATGTCCTCGACAATCCCACTATAAAATCCATAGTGATGCGATCCCACTTCCACTCTAAAAGGGGCATCTGCTATAACAAACTAGAAGGACGTTGATGTTCAAACTTAACCTGTTGACAGTCAAACATCGGCTGACAAATTTGGATATATCCTTCTTCATTCTTGGCCACCAGTAGAATTCTCGGAGATCCTGATACATCTTAATGTATGCTGGGTGAACATAATATGTAGAGTTGTGACCCTCGGTCATAATCTCTTCGCGTAACCCACCCAAAGATGGTACCCATAATCTCAAACAAACCAAAGGACTTTAGAATCATCAATACTAAAGGTCGGCACCTTTGATGACTTAGCTTTCTCAATCAAGCTCTGGATCTTGGCATCATCCTTTTGTGCCTCGTGGATTCGATCTAACAAAATAGGTCTTGTCTCAACATGACCCAACAATACCCCATCATTACTAAAGTGAAACTCAACTCCATCCTTGATCAATCTCTGCCACTCTGACACTGCCGATCATCTTTCAGTGGAAATATGGGCTAAACTACCTATCGACTTCCTACTCAAGGCATTCACAACTATGTTAGCTTTACCGTGATGATACGATATAGTGCAATCGTAATCCTTAAGTAACTCCAACCATCACCTTTGCCTCTAATTTAAATCCTGTTGACCAAAGATATCCTTCAAATTCTTATGAGTAGTGAAGATTTCAAAAGTCTATCCGTAGAGGTAGTGTCTCCAAATCTTAAGTGCAAAAACCATTGTCGCCAATTCCAAATCGTGAGTCAGATAGTTCTACTTGTGTCTCTTAAGTTGTCTAGATGCATAAGTGATTACTTTATCATATTGCATCAATATGCAACCCAAACCAACTCTCGATGCATCACAGTACATCGCTAAACCACTGGAACCTGACCATAAAGTCAACACTGGTGCATTGGTCAAACACTTCTTCAACTTCAAAAACTTCTGCTCACACGAGTCAGACCATCCAAATGTCACTCTCTTTTAGGTTAACCAACTTATATGGGTTGCAATCTTGGAAAAAATCCTAAATGAGCCTTCTATAATACCCGGCCATCTCAAGGCAAATTCGTATCTTAGTAACGGTCTTAGGCCTCTCCCAATGGAGTACTGCTTCTACTTTCTTCAAATCTACCATAATCCCTTCTTTAGACACTACGTGTCCCAAAAATACCACTTGCTCAAGCCAGAACTCACACTTTGAGAACTTAGCGTAAAGCTTATGCTCTCTCAAAGTTTGCCAAATTGACCTCAAGTGGTTCTCGTGCTCTTCCCTACTCCTCAAGTATATCAAAATATAGTCAATAAAGACAATCACAAACTGATCCAGATATGGTCTGAACACTCTATTCATCAAATCCATGAATGTCACTGGAGCATTCATCAAATCAAATGACATCACCAAAAATTCATAATGCCCATACCTAGTTCGGAATCCAGTCTTTGAAATATCTTCACCACAAATCCTCAACTAATGATATCCCGGTCTCAAGTCAATCTTGGAAACCCTTTAAGCGCCCTGCAATTGGTCAAACATATCGTCAATCCTTGAAAGTTGATATCGGTTCTTCACTGTCACCTTGTTCAATTGACGATAATCTATACACATCCTTAGACTACCATCATTCTTCTTTACAAACAACATTGGAGCCCCCTAATGAGAAACGCTCGGTTGAATGAACCCTTTGTCCAATAACTCTCGCAACTGAGTCTCCAACTCTTTCAACTCCGTTAGCACCATCCGATATGGAGGAATCAATATCAGATCAACTCCAGGGTGTACTTCTATAGAAAACTCAATCTCTTTGAGAAACACATTAGAAAACTTGCAAACTACTGGTACATCTTTTACTCTCAACTCTAGTGCTTTTGGCTCAACCAAAACAAAAGCCAAATGTGCTTCGTATCCTCAATGGATCATCTGTTTCACCCTAATAGCTGATATATAGCTATGGACAACACTGTCTCGCTCACCCTGAAAACAAAATTCACTCTGATCTGGCAGTCAAAAGCATACCCTCTTTGCAAAGCAGTCTAGAGTAGCGTGCCAAATTGATAACCAATCCATACCAAGTATGACGTTAAACTCTGCCACGTCTAACAAGATTAGGTCGGCTATCAACTCGTGCCCATCAATAGCAATCACGCAACCCTTCACCTCTGATTCAGTTAGCATCTTAGCACCCAAAGGTGAAATACCTTTAACAGTTTGTCTAATTAATATAATGCCCACCCCATATGCTAAAAAAAGGAGGAGTAATGAATGAATGCAATGAATTAGTATCAAATAATACATAAGCAGAAATACAAAAGATAGATAGCATACTAGTCACCGCTGCGATTGAGGTCTACGCATCCTAGCGAGTCAAATGGTAGACGCAAGCCTACCACATGTAGTAGAACTGCCCTGACCGGCCTGTCCACGACCACTAGTCTGACCAATCTGGCTACGGCTCTCAGAACTTACTGCGTCTATACCTGCACCTCTGCCAACTTCAGCGCTAGTAGCACCTGCACCCCCGACCACAGACTGCACTATTTGTGAGCCTACAACATGCTTTACGAGACACTCAACCAACTTATATCTTGACTGCCTACAGTGAAAACAGAGGTATGCCGCCTACTGTAACCCTTCGAATGTCTCTTCCCGCAAGTCTAGCAATGAGAATACTAGCCTCCTAAGCCTTGACCTACTACATGCCCAGCTGGCTGTGCTACACTAACACTCTAGGAACCCTGTCCCTGCCTCTAACCTCCAAAGGAATGTCTGAACCTTTGCTCATACTGGCTACTCTATCCTCAGCCCTGCTGGCCTCTAAATGTGCCATTAGTCTTCGCCCTCTTGGGCTCCCTAGGATGCCTCTCGTCCTGATACTCCATTCCTCTCGTAGCCTAAGAAATCTGCGATATGGTAGTCAAACCCAGAGTCACCACCACTCTGCCGATCTTGGGCAATCGCCCATTCAAAAACTTTCTCGCCAGGCCTTCCTCACCATGACCCTTCGACGATGCAGACCTGATCAAATCCTTGAACCAGTCCTCATAATCTGTCAAAGACATACCCAGTTCTTGTGAAACTCATTGAACTGGTCTGGATTATTATCCCTTACACTACGGGGAAAGCGTGAGCTTCCTCTTGAACTCATCCCATGTAGTTATCCTATACAACGCCTTGTCTTGCCACCATCTGACAGTTCGACAATCTAATAGGAAAGTGGCAAGTCTGATCCTAGTCACCTCATATGTGAGGTTCATCGCCTCAAAGCATCGCTTCACAGTGAAAGTGAACCCATCTGTATCATCCCCTATCTTACCCTCAAATCTGGGATGAGTGAGCTTCAAAAATCCGAAAATACGAGACTCAGCGTCTGTCCTAACTACTGCAGGAGCATCAATAGGTGCAGGTATGACAACTGCATCTAACTGTGGCGGAGGAACTAGTGGTGCTATAGCTAGCTGATCCAGCACTGCTGCAACTGGTGGGCTGACTGATCTCTAGCTGCCTAACCTGAATAAGCCCTCTCCATGCGATCGAGAACTCTGGTCATACACATAAACATCTCCATCTGAGCTGTCAATAACTGTTAAGGCTAAAGCTGTTGCTGCTGCTAAGGTGCTGGAGTTGTAACCTCTGACGCACTGTGTGCATCATACTGATGGGTCACAGAATGAGCAAAAACCTCGATAGGCACATTTCTAGGCATCCTAGGACCTTTACCATGGTTTCGATCCATATCTACATATTAAAACAAAATCGCTTGTGCAATGTAAAAATGCATGTGACAGCCACAATACTAAATCAAATATCAGAGGGTATACATAAGCAAATTGGACTGAATCAATCAAAGATACATATGCTCCATACCAACCCCAAACTTACGAAACCTAGGGCTCTGATACCATCTTTGTCACAACCCGTTTTCGGACCATGACCGACGTACGAGACAAACCGTCTAAGGGAGCCCAGCCCATCTCATACAAGCCTCAAAGATTGAGAGGTACTACCCGTTTAAACATTTTAAAACATTTATTTAAAACATATAATAAAACATGTTTATCATATATCAAAATATATGTATATAAAACATAAGTGAATATAAGTATACAAAATAAATGTATAAATACTAAAAACAAAATCAAGGTAACTCAGTAACCCGACAACATCTCGGTGCGGACCTCTATCAAAAACAAATGAAGCCCGACCATAAGGGCGTCACTAACCAAAAGAAGCTTCGCTGGTATCCAAAATGTAGTGTAGTTGTTGAAGCCAAAAATCTGTCAACCTAGAGAACAAGGGTCAAAAGTAGGCAGAAAGCAAAAATTGGGTCAGAACCTAGTGAGGAATAGCACTTTAGAATGCCTCATACATGCCTCATAAAGACTGGTTTGAAAACGACTCGAAAATACAACATCCAAGTATAATAAAATATACATACATATACACGTTACATAGGTAGTAGTGTCTCAAAATCATTTCGAAAACGATCTCAAACAAAGCATATACAACACGTGGTACAAACATCATAGTTTAATTTTAATTTCAAAACCAAAGTCATAATATCAAAGATATGGGACCAAAGCAAACAGGTTGTGGACGGTGCCAACAACCAGAACAAATGTAATCGTGGACTCTACCACTGATCAATAACAAATAATGGATTTGGTGTCCCGAACACATGGCTACCGTCATCCCTAGTAGGTGGGATCTATCAAAGCATTGGTAGACGAAAGGCTACATACCACATAGCGTAAGTGTCCCGTATCAAAATAAAACCATACTACATAACTATGAAATCATAGGCATGCAATTCAGAATTCAAAATAGAGGGAATATATATATATATATATATATATATATATATATATAAACAAAGGTGAATTTTAATTCATATAATCCATTTATTATTTTAGCTAATCCGAGGATTAGTCAAATTACAGAATAAGTGTGAACACAACAAAACGAATACAGTATCGAGACACAGCCTATCTTTCTGAAGTTTTCATTCACTCACTTGGAAGTCCAAGTTATAGCAGTCAGACACCACTGGTGAGCGGCTGATCTTGCTGGCATGGACACAAAGCTGAACAAATATTAGATATAAAGCATATCAGAGTCAAAGAAAAGTATGATGATAGTGCTCTGGCGATATCGAAATGCGTGCACATGCATACGCAAATTCAAATACTCAAACGACGCCCAAAAACCCATTACGGTCTTTGATCTCACACTCTCAACCAAAAACATAGAATATACATAAAATTGTGATTTGGTCCCTAAACTTTTGTAAAATTACATTTAGCCCCAGATCCACATAAAATTATGAACTAGTCCTCAAAGTTTTCAAAAATTACAATTAGGTCCTCCAAGTAATGAAAATCCTCAAATGAGCTCCCAAACTCTCAGAAATTACAAATTTATACTTAAATTCCTTGAAATTACAAATATGTTCCAAAGTTCTCCAAAATTACAAATCTTGAGGTGAAGTTTCTAAAATTTCAAATCCAGATCTCAACTTTCAGAAATTACAAATCTAAGCTAAACTTTCCAGAAATTTACAAAACTTACCGTGGGCCAAAGTTATTCTCAAAAAACACTGGACTCTAGATTTGACTTACAAAAATCGAAACCAAACACACACATTAGTCGATCTCAAGCTTAAGAACATTAATCCATCAACAATTTCACCAAACAAACATCAAAATTTCCTAAAATTGATCAAAACTGTCCAAACCATAACCTACTTCAAGAACTCATCAAATCTCTTGATTCAAGGCTTGATTCTTGTTAATCTAAGTCCTACTCAACTTATTCTAGCATCCTCTAATAACCATTAACTCAAAATCATGTAGAAATTAAAGACTTAAAAAATTCGACAAAAATTAAAACCCACCAATCAATGCATGAAAATGAAGTTAAATCTATGAAAGAGATGTAATCTTACCTCATAAATTGGTTAGGAATGATGGAAGAACAATATGGCACAGTCGAGTTGAGAGAGTTTTGAATAGGAGAGGGGTGAGTTAATGAAGAGAGTCGGGTTGTTGAGTGCTTTAAAGTCGATCTATGCAGGGACAATAGACGTCGTGCTTATAGCCAACGTACGTTGTCGGGGTAGAAACCACATTCAATCACTTTTGTTTCAAATACAACGTACGTTGCACCACCTCAACGTACATTGCATATGAACACAACGTACGTTATGATCCAATTTAACGTACATTGATCATCATGCAAATTTCTAGATAACGCACATTTGCACCAAAGCCAATGTACGTGTTGACCCCCACAGCTTATATACTTGACGTCTCTTACACTCGAACTTGTTCCAAATCATCCCCAAGATTCCTCAACTCCTAAAATCTAAAAAATACACCCGACAACCAAGATCAAAGACAAATCATCATCTGAATCAAGTCGGAATAAGCGGGATATTACACTTTATGTGCAACAATTAAGAGTATTATCTTGTGTTGCAATTGATGCTATGTATATTGATATGTATTGGAAAATCAATTAGAACATGTTGAAGAAATTAATGCTATTGACAATATTCAGTCAACACACATGCGAGAGAATTATTTGTCAATGTTGCAATAAACACAAAAAATTCTTTTATTTATTCCATTAGATATAAAAGATAAATATTGATATGAATAGTAATTTTGCAACTGTCAATTTGTTATCAATATCTCAATCCCTTAATGTAAGTAGATTGACTGCAAGTCAACTTGTCTTTTATGCAAATAATATTGTAATTTTATCTATTTGTAGAAGAAGTTTGTCACGACTCATTTCTGGACCATGACCGGAATACAAGATGAACCGAACCGGAGGCCCAACCCATCTCGCACAAGCATCGGAGATTCAAAAATTCTACCCAATTCATTCATTTACTAAAGCATTATTAAAGCATGGTAAATGAAATATAAAATGTTATATATATATATATGTGAAAAATATATAAGTACACCAAAATAATATAAGTATGCTAAAATAATAAAAATATATGTAAATAAATTTCGGTAGCAAAATACAAAATGTAAACGCAGTAACCCAACAACAACGTAGTGTGGAGCCCTAGCAAAAACAAGGAACCTGACCAAGAGGGCGTCAACTAACCAATAGAATGTCTCACTAAGTGTCGACATGTCAGACGATTGTTGAGCAGTAATCCTAAAAGTTATTAAGGGAAGGGGGTGAGAAATCTCAGTGAGGGACGACATTTTAGATCGCTTCAGAACTCACATAAATCATTTTAAAAACAGTTTGAAAATACCGCATGCAAATATAAGTGTACATACATATACATGCTAAATATAATAATAGTTTCTGAAATTCATTTTGAAATCGTTCTTAAACAAAGCAAACATCAAGCAATTAGACATACAAAATATACATATCAAATATTGTATATATCAGAAACAAATATGGGACCAGAATCAGTGAATACATAGGTGTGGCCTATGCCACTAATCAGAAATAGAGTACGTGTGTATGGTTGTACATACAACTACCATATTACCCTGGTAACTGGGCCTTTATTGTCATGACCCGTTTCAGGACCGTGACCAGCTTACGAGGCAAACTGTCTATGAAAACTTGGTCCATCTTGCACAAACCTCAGTGTACAAACATTCTACCCAACTTATCCAATTATTTATTCAAAACATTTATAAATATAAAATGTTTATATAAAAAAGAAAACCATAAATATATATACGTATACATAATAGAAATATCAATAAAATAAAATAAAATATAAAACCGTTAGAGAAAATTTAAATATCCCAAAATACAAAATGTGTAGCCTAGTATCCCAATAGTAGCTCGATGTGGAGCTCTAACGACTGGAAAAAAGTAGAGTCCGAACGAGGGGCACTCACTATAGACAAGAAATGCCTCACTGGGATCGAGGTACTAAACTAATACAGAGCATCCAAAAGAAATATCACCTGAGAAAACAGGTTAAGAATAGACAACAGAAGAAAAAGGGTGAGAATCCCTAGCAAGGAAACAACACTTCAGATTGCCTCACACGTGCCTCACAAAGACTGTTTTGAAAACCCTTTAAAAATACCACATACAAATATACATAGATACCATATAGTATACACACTACATACATAACATATTTCTCAAATTCGTTTTGCAAAAACATTCGCATCCAGATCATACAACATGCATTCAGACAATATCCAAAATATATACATATATTTGTGGATTCATAGTACGGGACCAATGCAATTCAATTTCCATAATAGCAGTGTGGGCTCCGCCACCTGACTGCTTTAAAGCGTATATTTGGCACGGTCATCCCATTACCTTGGTAACTAGGGTCTTGACAAAGTATTAGTATACCAAAGGCTACGTAACTCGTAGCTAGGTGTCCTCATATCAGTGTGATATATACATAGTATTTCACAGACAATTATGCACTTAATATATATATATATATATATATATATATATATATATTAGTTTTTCAGAGCAAAACATTGGTTATTAATAATCACATAATTTCAATTATTAATTAATCCAATAATTATTAGTTCGATTTCATAATATAGCCTAACATCTCGAAAACAACATACTCAATTTTGAAGACACAGTCTATGTTTCTGAAGCTGCCATTTCACTCACCTGGTATCCAACGCTGAGAAACCAGTCAAACACTGCTAGTGGGTGGCTGCTCGTGATGCCAGGTACATGAAGCTGTAACAAATATAGACAGAGCAAATATTAAAATGTGGTACTGTGTCGATACCAATGCATGATATGCAAATGCAGATGTTGACCCTCAGAGTCATTGAAAATCTATCTCGGGAGTGAATCCATCATCCTCAACGCAAAATATAAAATTTACGTAAAATTATAGTTTTGTCCCCGACCAATGTAAAATGACGTTTTAGTCATCGAGACTCGACAAATTACAAAATAGTCCTAAATGAATGCTGGGATTACTGAATAGACATCCATAAGTCGGAATTCCCAAATTCTATTTCGAACTCCCAGAAATCGCGAAACTAGCCTAATTCCTCAAAATTACAAATATGTCCCCAAGTTCTCCAAAATTACAAATCTCGACCTTGACTTTTAAAAATTACAAATATATACTCCTAATTTTCAGAAATTACAAGTCCAGAGTAAACTTTTCAGAAATTTACAACACTAGCTAAAACCATAAATTTATTCTCAAAAAAATGGACTCTCGATTCAACAGATAAATATTGAAATCAATCATGTATCCTGACTCTAATCGATCCCCTGAACATGAATCCAACATCAGATTTCACAAATAAACTCTCAGTCATTCTAAAATCATCAAAACCCGAACCAAACCCTAGTTCTTTCAAAAAGTCACCAAATCTCTCAATTCAAAGCTTGAATCATGTTCAATCAAGTCCCCTATAACCTATTCTAACATCCTCTAACCATAACATATCAGAAATCATCCTAAAAATGGAACCCTAGAGAAATTCGGCCAAAAATCATTTTCATGAATCAATGCATGAAAATGAGTTACAAATGAAGAAAGAGATGTAATCTTACCTCAAAAATTGATTAGGAACATTGGGGAAGCAATGTGAGGGAGTTTCAGACCGATTGAGAGTGATTTGAGTGAGAAAATGATGGAAGAAGATCAAAACACACCGTTTCCACAAATACAAAGGCGTCGTACATCATACACAAGCTTAACTTACGTTGTGACTGTGCACAACTCATTTTGTGAAGCATCCAGTAGCCACGAATTCAAAGAAACACAACTCAACGTATGTTGTATCATGGCAACATACGTTGATCATCCTCGCATCCCATATAACATATGTTGTGTCAAGCCAATGCACGTTATGCTGCTTTTCTAGATAACGTACGTCTTCCTCACTCGACAATGCACGTTGTGCTCAAGTCAAAGCACATTGTTCACTCTCAAATCACATACTTGATGTTTCACACTTCCCAACCTGTATTGGACCTCCCTCGAGAGTCGATAACACCTAATCCTCAGAGATACGTCCGATTATCCTCAAGATCAAATCGAACTTGGTCAGAAAGCTACAGTATTCCTAACAAAAACGGGTGGAATATTACATTGATAGTGCATTAGTATACCAAAGGCTACATTTACTCTACGTAGCATAGGCGCCCCATATCAAAGAATATATAATAACATAGCAGACAACATGCAGATCAGAAATCATTTTGCAGAAACATACGTGTGTGTGTGTGTATCTCAAAAAAAAAGAGAAAGTGTTGAATATTTATTACCACGCAAGTCAGATTATTATTTAGCTAAGCTAACAATTAGTCAGATTTTAAAATATAGCCAGACACATAAAAAAAACATATACATAATTGAAAACATAGTCTATGTGTCTGAAGATGTCATCTCACTCACCTGGATAGTTAAGCTGAGAGTCCATTCACACCCCATTAGTCGACGACTGGTCGTGCTGACAAGAACAAGAAGTTGAAACAAACATCAGAACATAGTCAAAAATATGGAACTAGTACTATGGCGGTACCAATAATGTATGATATGCAAATGCAGACTCTCGTACGACATCGAAAAACATATTTCAATCGAAGATCTAACGTTCTCGTCCCGAAAATGGAAATCTACGTAAAATTATGATTTGGTCTCTGCACTTTTGTAAAATTACATTTTAGTCTCCAAGTCCTCCTAAAATTATTAAATAATCCTCAAATATTTAAAACTTACAAATGAGTCATCCAAGGAGTTAGAATTTTCAAATAAGCCCTCAAACTCTCAAAAATTACAAATATATCCCTAAACTCTCAAAAATAAAAATCTAACCCTAAGTATGTGATGCGTCCGGGCTTAACCCTAAAGACTAAGGCAAGTGTACCTATCGTCTATAGTAAGTGGACCCTTGAGTACCGAGTGTCGTATCCCACAGAGACTACGATTATTAGCTACTCACTCTTCCTCTATTATCTAGCCGATAAATTAAATGATTTCAAATCTATAAAATAAATAAACTAGACAAATGCAAATTAAAGATAGAATGAACGATGAGAAGATGGTACCTAGATGCTGAATTCCCCTAGACCGAATTAAGTAACAAGGACTCGAAACAATCATTCAGGCAATTGGACCATGGAAATTCCTAAGATATACTAACCTCTCTCTCGAGTTAGCTAACGCCTAACGACTAAGTTGATTAACCGGAATCTCTTCCTAATTAAAACCCCTAACGTTGCTTTAACACTCTGCTCTATGAATTTCTCTATTAGGTTTGACCCTAATC